>OX454332.1:43208753-43396611 GCA_949716465.1 Chalcosyrphus nemorum
ACAATATGTGTAGGTCCTCACAATATCTACAAACATCAGATTCAGATGGTGTGTCCTTAGAACACAATGTCCAGAGAGAATCCCAATCATGGTCCTAACTTGCTTGTGATCTGTAGGTGGACCCACAATCCGGTAAAACTTGTGGATAAGGACAAGAACAGATCAACAGAATACCAGCTCTAATACTGGTCCTATTACCCGTGAGCCGTAGGCTCTATCAGACGCCATCTCAGATGAGGAGATCTCCACAGAAGTAGAATAACAACTGCTTACAGATCCATCCGAGGGTGCCCGGAAGAAGGATAGAATGAGTAAGTTCTCTCCAGGTCTGAGAAGACGGCGGTTGTTCCGTAGAACGTTGCACTTCAAGAACATTCTCTTCTCTTCTTCTGGCTTGATCTACCACAAAGATAGCAAGCGACACCCTGACGACGCCGACGCCTAAATAAAAAGCTCCTGCCAAAAACAAAGTTACGCGTAAAGACGCTCACTCTAAGACGCACTACAGCTGAAAGAGAGTGGAAACAGTGACTGACAAAGGCCATAACAAGGCTGCTGCCGCTAAGGTACTTAGGTTCTATGAACGAGCAGTCACAAGAGTCAAAGGCCGTTGAACGTCATCTTCGTCGTGAGATGACCTATACCTAGAGGAAGGATTTCAGGGCGAAATGGTTTATATAATCGGAGAGCTCTACCTACTGATAAGCAACTGCCAAAGGTCTTCATTTAAATTCAACTTCGTACTCGTCCCAGCAGCTTCTGCAATAGTTGTTGTATTGTATACTGAGGCCTTAACTGATGTACGTCCACAGTGACTTTTGCCCAAATCTAGAGATAGTGACCGCCCTAAACATTGCACATGAGGATGGATGCTTAGCAAGTGGCTTAATCTTCTATTTTCTTTCTTAAAAAGCTTATTGCAATCGCTAGAAAGAGGAGTATGCCCTGACACCCAGCAGAGTGTTACCGAATCGGCCCGAGAGACCTTTTTAAGGTCCTCCTATTCTTACAGCAAACACTAGCACCTTAATGGCTACGTTGCTGATAACAGAAAGGGATCTATATTCCTCCAGTCAACCCTGTCAGGGATTTGAATATAACGAAGACAAGAGTACATGCGATGGATACAATACATATGTAGTCTTCATGGTTTGTGTCCAAATTAAATTGGGAGAGTTGTATGTGAATTTTGCATTCCTTTCTAATTCACAGAATACTTTAGTTTATGATCAAATCCACTACCATTACACCCTGGTCAACAAGGCGTTTTCTTTCCAAAACTGGCATCAGGTTCATGTGATCACTGTCAATTGACTCGTTGGTAGTCTCCTGTCCTGTGAACCATCGATGGATGGCAGTAGGTATTTCGGTTGACTATAGTTGGTCTTCTGTTAGCCCTAAAGCGAATTAAACTGAGCATACTGAAGCCCTCACTGGCGACCCAAGTTTCTACTAGTTCTAGGGCGAAGTTGAGCCTTTCACTTAGCTCCGCGAAAAACATCTCCCCTAAGCAAGGATAAGCATTCACATTGAAACTCTTCCTGCCAAAATCTAATCAACTACAAGGAGTGAAATAAGGAGTAAGAGAACTCCGCCTTTGAGGTTGTTCCTCTGCGTACCTTCTTTTGGATGATTGCCTCTTCTAGCGCTGAGTATATGAGCTTCCATTTAAGGATCAATGTGCTACAGTTTCAGAGGCCAATGGAAGGCATGAATCTTTCAAAGACGTACCTGAGCCAGAACTCAGTGACAGTGTGAGATTTCTACCAACTAGATCCTGATCTGGTGTACGTGGACCGATTAGGGTTGTCTTCATATCCAAATTGGTGGCAGACTTTACACAGTACAGCCACAAGTAGTAGGCCCATGTGTAGGTCCATTGCGATGGCGATGGATGTTTCCCCAGATGACCCATGCTTATGTTAGCTGAGGAAGAAGTTGGCTCCTAGATGCGGTTTTCTACGAGCCAACTCATCCATGAAGCCTCTGTCGAAGTTGTAGGAGGGGAGCTCTAGCCTGAGTGTGTGCCTTCTTACAATGAAGTGGCCTGTATAGTCAGCCAGTAAATCTTGCTGCAGGTCATATTGGACTTGGTTATTCAAGAACTTTCCTCTGTATGGAACCCCCGTCTAATATTTGATATGTCATATGGATAGGACACACCGATACAACGTGTTTGGGGACAGATATGACAAAAGTTTCACCCCTTCACGCCTCTAACGGTTCAAAAGGCCCTCGACCACCTGAAGAACAACTAGACACCGTGTTCTTCCCAAAACCCCCCAACAAAGTAATGCAAAACTTTTTCTAATCCTTCGTTTGAAACAAATTTCAAAGTGCTGCCAAACCACGAAGACTATTTCCCACAAACATTCGACACGTTCTCAAGAAATTTTACACAAAAAAAGCAAAAACATATGAACAAACTTTTAAAGAAGAATAAAACTCGCGTAAACTTTCCATTACACGTATCCTGCCATCACCACAAGAAGAACACAAAGAAGAAGAACTTTTGTCCGCTCGATTTGCCATCAATAATGCACGAGAATCGAAATTCAACCGTTCATTGTCCACCCGCCCACTCCTTCGACCCATAAAAATGCAATAAAAACTTGAAACATGTCCAACCCCAGTCTCGTAAAAGTAATTGCTGACCACAAACATTGGTGCACATAAAAGATTCAAAGAGACAGAGAGAGAGAGGACACACACAGGTAGAGATGATGATCCTGTGGTGTCCTTCCGATACAACGGAGAAGAACATATCTCGAAATAAATTTCGTACAAAGAACACAGATAGAACTCACCCCAATAGTGTCGTGGTTGTCGCTGCTGATGTTCCTGCTGATGCCTGATGATGACCGGAACTCGTTGCGGTTGTGATGGCAGTCACCATCGATTGGAATGCTCCTCCTCCTCGGTTACTGTTCGGCTGGGTGTTGGCGGTGGATGATTGTGCTCCAGCAGGTGCATTTGCACTGCTTGACCGCAGTCCATTTGAACGTTGGTTTGAGTTTTGAAAGCGATGGTAGTAGAAGTCCTGATTGAGACGCTGCTGTTGCTGCTGCTGTTGCTGATTGTGAGTCGAGTATTGTTGCTGATAGTAGTAACGCTGGTATCGGTGTTCGGGGACAGGTGACGTTGTCACAGTCGTCGCCAATGACACCGATTGCGATGGAATTATTTGCACAGACTGATTGCTTCGGCTGAATGCGGAGCTAGCACCCCCACCACCTGCTGGTGATGATGAATTCGACGATTGAGACGCTGGTGGTAGGAGTCGAGAACTAGGGGATGACCGAAGATCATTTAGCATTATATCCAAGTCGGTGGCCAGTGAGCTGAGGAGCTGTAAGAAAATAAAACAAAAACGAGAGCAAATTAGAACGGAAGGTCCACAGTCTAGAGGAGGAAATAAAAAAAGTTTCATTAAATTTCCCCGACGTGTTTAGTTGGATTAATTTTGTCCACGAGGCAGTTTCGTTCTTTAGGAAGGAAGTAAATTAAATAAAGGCTGTTCCTGTCCTTTGACTACGGGACAATGTGCTACTCATGAACAAGGAATGCACAGCACACGTAGCTTATTCCTTATTTTCTTTCGAGGTCAAGTCACAATGCTAATGAACCTTTGAGAGCAAATTTGAATAAGTTTCAGAGAAAATATCCTTGATTCTGAACCTCCTGACTATCTTATGAGTCAGAAGTTACGAAAAAGAAGTGAAAAGCTCCTTTTCAGCGAATTAAATAAAGAGAATATGAAATAACCATAGATTGAGTGCAGGACTAGCAGAGCTACAAACCATTAGCTAAGACAAAATTACAAAAATGCCGTTTGTGGTGGTTGATGGATTGGATATAGGAGAGATCATGAAGGCGGCGACTGAGTGTTGATAATTTTGGAGGAACTGAGGGTTCTAAGCATAGATTTTTCTGATCTTACTTACTACCTCCCAATGGAATTGAGTCACAAAATTTGGAACTTAATTCATATGAACCAATTTCAACGACTTTTAGGAACTAAAGCCCAACTCTGTGACGAACTACCTAAGTCTGGGAGGAACTGCATAAGACACAAACTGCGAAAGAATCAAATTCTTTTGGGGAAGCTTTCTTCATTGTGATCTAAGTTCCAAATGAACTAACTCGCAGACCACTGAAGGAAGAGAGAAAAGAAGTAAACTGACTGCGATTTAGTTCCTAGTTTAGTTCATTTGGGAACTAGTTCATACTTCAAGTTCTAGGTCTAGGCAAGCGAACTTCCAATATCTTGATGTTGCGACTTGGTTCACTGAGAGTCAGTATACAATGAACTGGCTCCCAATTGAACTGAAGAAGGAACTAAGTCTCAGTTTAGTTCATTTTGGTCATTTAGAGTTACTTTCATTGGAAGGTAGTTCCTAGGAGCTAGGGACAACTTACAGCAACTACTGATGTGCTGCCAGAACGTAATTGGTGACTCGAACGCAGACCAGGCCAAAAAGCAGGCAGTAGTTCCTCTTGGCGCCAAGCACTGAAGTAGCAGTGAACGAGATAAAAACTTCACTATGGTGGGCATCTGTTAGGGAAATGCCCCCACTCTGATCTGGACAGGCGAGACGAGGAAGAAGACCGAACATCCGGTACAAAGACCAAGCTGTCGCGGATGTCAGAAAACTTCTTCTTCACAACTGGAAGCAGCGTGCCCGGGACAGCAGAGGATCGAAGGCAACGATGTCTCAGGCAGGGACTCTACAAAGGTCGGGAGCCCTTTAAGTAAGTAAGTTTCTTGAGCCCCTTATATAGCAGAGTAACCATACAGGGTACCGGCGATGGGTCAATGAAAAGACAAAAGAAGGGATAAGAAAGAGTTGGTCTATAGCTCTGCAAGGGTGGTGTCCAAATTGTCATGAGAGAATAGTATGTGATTTTTGCATTCGTTTGTAATTCACAGCAGTGATTTCCAATCGAATTATTTTGACAAGGATTGCGAGAAGACTAGGAAGAGAGATGCCTGTCTGGTTCGAATCATTTTGAAGGTTATATACATGTCATAAGTAGGAAAAAAGGCTCGACACGTTGGATCTAAGTTGGATTTTAGTTGGGAATGGGTCCTTAGCCGCTCTTAAGAATGATTAAAGGGGAATCGAAGGCAATTAGGGCTATCCTAGCAGAGATATCCACAGCTCTATACACAGACAGTACCAAAATGGACTCTAGGTTTTACTCCCTTTTTTCCCTGAGTCGCTGGGAACCAATTAGACTCCCAATTCAGAGGTCCTCGGCAGTGACAACAGCAGTCCGTCAGTCTATGGTATAGGCCATACCTTCAGAGGGTATTATCTTCTGTATGGACAGCCAGTCTGCTATGAAAGCAGGTATTGCCATAGAACTCTAATCGAGCTTGATGAACTTAAGGCACAAGATTCTACTCTGTCAGGCACCTGAATTGGAAGGAATACCAAGCAATGAGCAGGCTAACGACGTGGCTAAAGGTTGCTCAGAATCAATCAATCAATCTTGCACACTCAAAGCTTGAAGCAGGGAATAAAGGCATGAGAGAGGTACTCAATAGAAATCTGTATACAAGGAAACTATGGCCCACGTTTGAAATTACATCCTATGGCTCGTGGAAATTACATCCTCGTGGGTATCACCACAACACTCTGTAGTACCATATGAAACATCTGCGCTTGA
Organism: Chalcosyrphus nemorum; assembly: GCA_949716465.1. Taxonomy (NCBI): domain Eukaryota; kingdom Metazoa; phylum Arthropoda; class Insecta; order Diptera; family Syrphidae; genus Chalcosyrphus; species Chalcosyrphus nemorum. Next base: position 43,214,427 of record OX454332.1, read on the forward strand.
CAGAAGAGGAGTATATGAAGACAAGGCTACACCGGGTAAAGGTCAATTGTACCTCCCCTAATGGGTACCATCTTGAGTCACTTTGACCTGGAGAACTTCTCTGCGCGTGGAGAACTTCTCTGCGCGTGGAGAACTTGTCGCGCCAGCCCTAATTCCCTATGTTACTGAGATATCAGCATTGAAAGTGGGTCACGGTGCTGCTGGATAGCCAGCTAGTAGTCCAGACTTCAACCCACGAAGTCGTTTTAGGGCTCTACACACACTTTTCAAAACAAACTCTTGGCTGAGCAGTGGACAATTTTGCATGTGGTGCCTACTACGACAGATGATTGACTTCTCATGTGCTCATGTGCATATGGTCTTCGTCAATCTGCTCTCAGTTAGCATCAACATTTCAGACCAGACTAGGTTCCGATTATCAAAAGAGTATGCAACTAAACAACTACTCCCCCACACACACAATTCAACACAAATTAAGGTGCAGTCGAGTGCAACAACCTCAGAACCATTCAAATGCATCGACATGATTCACATGATCAACGCCACCCAACAATGCCAATGCTCTAGCTCTATCAGCCACTATCACCAGTCCATGTCCATTGACATGATTCTGCCCACCGAACCACCACTAAACAAGTGTTTCTCTCTGAATGCCCACTTTTTTCCCCCCCCCCCCCCCCATTCACTGAAAATTGATTCCAATGCGGGACCGTGCGCCACAGCGCAAAGCAAATTACATGTTGCACCACGTTTTGCTATTATTACCACGAGTACGCTTGTACAAAAGATTAGCATTAGCTGCTGCCTGCATTGAATCATGACCACCGAGACCTTCGAGGGGTGCCCATTCTAGAACCCAAGAGTCAGTCCATTGTGCAAAGAGCACACATTGTCATCTAATGTCACAGTGACGACCAGAGTCACGACGAACTCTCCTGCTGAGTCTGCGCGCACGATTCTCCTACCTCACCTGAGTAATCATAAAATTTTTCAGCGCAAATCAAGATCAAAGCTCGGAAAAACTTAACGACTCAATAAAATTTTACTATTTCCCACATTTCCAGCTCGTATGCCATTCCAATTAACATTAAGAGGCTGCCTGCCATAAATTGGAAAAACAGGTGTTGAACTGGGAAACCAGAATGTGTCCCCTCAAGGCCTGATAAGAAGTCTGGATGTCGCCAGTTACGGGGGGTTGCGCTTCCTTATTGTGACACCCGTTTGACGTAACTCAAGAGGCTTGGCTTGTAAATGTAAATGCATCTAAGGGTGAATGACGGAAAGTGGGTGGTACTGCGAACTGCTGTGGCATTCCCAGGTGCAGTAGCATGGGATTGCAACTCGTTTCGATTCGAACGAATGCGTGTCGTTCGGTTCGAATTTGTTAAGAAATGAGGTTAAAGAGCAATGTCTTGAAAGTTGTACAACAACGGGAGGGGAAATGGTAATTTGTTTCGATTTGACTTGAGCAGGAAAAAGGAGGCATAAATTTTCGTCGTCGTCGACTTTGTGGCTGTGGCTGTGGCTTCCTCTTGCGAAACGAGTTGGTTTATTACTTTGTTTTTGGATTCAATTGCGCCAGGGGATATTGCACACAAAAACAACCACCCACCAGCTTAGTAGGCAAATTATTTAACGATAAATACGAGTTAGGGACAGGCGACAAGCGGGAGTAGAGACATCATAGTGCGCCCATTGACAGCCCTCAGTACAGACACTTTGTGACGAAACAGATCCGAACCCTTGGGCAGGGAGACAGGTGTCAACTTAGTGCTTGGACCCGACGGCACTCAAATCTGGCGGTCAAAGCAGCCGTCCATAAGAAAGTAGACCTTTTTATAGGAACGATACAACGCACTATGGGACCAACCAACGCTTATCGTCTCAAAAATGTTTTTTGCAAAAGTAAGATTTCAATGTTTATATCAATGAAAACTACTATACAGATGTCTGAATTACTTACTTCAATCAATTTTTAACATTTACAATCAACCGTTATGCCGAAAACATATGCCTAAAGGTATGTAACACAAATTAAGTAGCTGAAATAGTTTTGTGAAGTAGCTTTTTAACAATTTCATTCTTACTAATCGCAAATATAATATATAAGTGTTATATATTTTTGAAAAGCTTATAGATTCTACTATATAATTAAAATTAATTGGGTCATTTTCATTGAACACATTGGGGAATAAAAATTTTTTTTGAAATGCCTTAAAATTTTCTGTTTTCGAATGTTTAAAGAAAGATTTGACTGTTAGCTCCGTTTGCCGCCGTTAAAATTTATATTAGGTTTTATTCCTTAGGTCATCAGGTATCATGAGGGAAAAAAAAAATGTGCCCCAATCTGCCCCCCTTTGTTCTAAACCTATTAATGTGTCACGTAGTCATACATTGATAAAGTAAAATTACGACTAATATATATTTTTTTCGTAACGGTGCATTCTATTGACAACGGACGTGGTACATAATGTAAATAGTGGTAAGGTGAACTACTTATTTCTAGCTAGTTGACAAATAAACACTAAAAATATCGAGTGTAATATAATTTTCTTTGTGCGGAATACCATTTAGAAGTTTTTAAAATAGCTCGTTTCATATTTACATAAGTATAACTTAACATACTTTCTCAAAATGAGTGAATTTGTTATTTGTAAACGCGACTTGTGTAACTTTTTTATTCATAATGGAACAAATATTCCAGATCTTGAAAAATACTTACACGACAATTTTAATCTACCGGCTACAAAAATTCAAATAATCGTGTCAAATATCCAAAAGCGTTTCCTTTCCAAATTCAAGGATCGATGGATAAAACAAAGTAGAACAAAGGAGCGTTTTGAAAACGGTAATTCATCGTGGCTGAACGGTGAATTTAAAGTGATATTTGATGAGGAGCAACCGTCAACATCTGGAGAACGAGGAAGACCTTCAAAGCCTTATGAAGAATCGTCTGAAAAATCTAAGAAGCGAAAGAATATGGAGTTAATTCAAGAATACGGGCTAGAGTACATACATAACGCATACGTACAAGGACTAAGGGCTATAGGGGAAACAGAAGAAGCTTTTCTTGTGACCACGATACGGACTATGAATAAGGAGGACAAGAAAGGATTAATGAAGCAAATATCGCATGAACCCGGAACTGTTTCTTCATATTCTATTCACGAGGCTTTAAGTATTTATATTGACTTAGATTTGTCTAAATATCAGTACTTATTTCTAAGATCATGTTTGGCTGAAAAAAATTGTTCGATCCTACCATCTTACCAAACGTTATCACACGCTAAAAAAATGTGCTATCCACCAGAACCGAGCATTAAGGTAACTGATGTTGGTGCTAAAATCAAGCTGCAAGATTTATTAGACCATACAGTTGAGCGAATTTTGATGATTGAATCTATTTACCAGCATAGATCGACAAACCTCAAGCTATTTACCAAGTGGGGCTGTGATGGCTCTTCGGGACAGAGTGAATACAAGCAAATATTACCAGGAGAAGACAACTTCATTTCTGACGCAAACTTATTCATAGCTTCGATCGTGCCTATAAAGCTTATAAATATTGATACAAACGAGACTCTTTGGGAAAACCGCACTTGTTCTTCGGTACGATATTGTCGTCCTATTTCTATAGAATTTTCAAAAGAAACTCCTGACAAAACAAGAGCTGTCGTTAATGATATACGAACACAGATAAATGAGTTACAAGCTACTCTATTAAATAAATATGGTGAAGTGATTAACATCAAACACGAGTTGTTTTTAACAATGATCGATGGGAAAGTAGCTCAAGTCCTTACTGATACCAGTTCTAGTGCTGTGTGTACTATTTGTGGAGCAAAGCCAATAGAAATGAATGAATTAAATAAAGTGCTATCGAAATCTGAAAACAAAAATGCATATCAGTATGGGCTTTCAACTTTGCATGCTTGGATTAGGTGCATGGAACTAATCTTACATATATCATACAACATGTCGTTTGAGAAATGGTCTGCAACTACACTTGAGAACAAGAAAAGCAAAGAGGAAAAGAAAAAGCATGTACAAAATCGTTTCCGGGCTGAACTGGGCTTACATATAGATAAACCACGACAAGGCAGTGGAAACAGTAATGATGGCAACACAGCTCGTCGATTTTTTCAAAATTACCACTCTTCGGCAAATATAACAGGAGTTGATGAAGAGTTAATTAAAAGATTTTACGTTATATTACAAACATTTTCCTCAGGCATGGCTATCAATCCGGAGTTATTTGGCAAGTATAGCCTCAACACTGCACAATTGTATGTAGAAAAATATAATTGGTACTATATGCCCTCTTCGGTTCATAAAATATTGATCCATGGTGAAAATATAATAAAACACTTTGCGGTATTGCCAATAGGCCAGTTGTCGGAAGATGCACAGGAGTCGCGCAATAAAGACTACAAAAGAATAAGGTTAACCCACTCTAGAAAATTTTCGAGAGCAGCAACAAATGAAGACGTTTTCCATACTTTATTATTTACATCCGACCCACTTATATCAAGTATGAGAAAACCGATTGAGAAAGTCTCTAAGGAGTTGCTGGAAGAAGCTAAACTGCTCTTATGTTCTTTTGGAAACTCAAGCTAATCATTAAAGGTAAGAATGAATGTTCTTATTTCTTAATGCGTAGCTTATTATAGGTACATTGTAAGCCTTAATTGTTTATACTATAAATATGACACTTAAGTTTAAATGAATTCTCTTATTACAATAATGCATATGATATGTATGTATATACATATGTATATACATACATACATCGGATGGCAAACGACTAATAAAGGCCTCGTAGGAGCAGCATCTCCCGATAGGTGTTGGTCCGCTAAGTAACGAGAAAGAGCCACTGCAGCCGAAAACCTAGCAGCTCTGTTAGTAAGCCCTACTCCCACCTCCTCGTGGTGCCATCTGGGAATTTCTTCGGAAATTGCGAACGGGAGAGGACAAATGGCGAGTATCCTGCGCCATAAAACAAGATAAGTGTCGGTTGGCCTGGGGTCCAGTGAACCCAAACGTAAAAAACCTGACTACTACTAAAAGCGCTACAATCCGTCTGGAGCGGATCGTGTGATACCCTATCCCATTTCTATGTGTTTTTTTTCAAATCTCTTTTAAAATTATTCCAAAACCTGAATTTTTTCAAAAAGTGGGCGTGTTAGTGGGCGGGTTATGAAAAGGTTTCAAGACATATTAAATTTTGTTCCTAAAAAGTGATATTATTCAAATGAAAAGGCCGAAAAACAGTTTTTTTAGAAAACCACCCCTAAAAAGTGGGCGTGGCCATATACAATGTATGGAATATTTGTAGAGTAAGTGAATATCTACATATTTGTTTAAGTAAGTTTTTTCGAGTTTCATATAAAAATACTGAAAAATATTAATTTTTTTCGAAAAGTGGGCGTGTCAGTGGGCGGATTTTAAAAATTTTTACACTTGTATTGCTTACTTTTCCAAGGACTTCGTATACAAAATTTCATCAACCTAGCTCAAAATTTGAAAAAGATATAGATTTTTGAGACGATAAGTGCTGCTTGGTCCCACAGTGCAACGGTGTGTTGAGGGGGGGATATTCACTGAACCATGACACTTGAGCATGCATCTGGAGTTGCTATATAAAGGAAGTAAGCCACCTTCGACATGGTAGCCAATATACCTGCTCTATTCTGAAACTCATAGACTGCTAACAGCGGCAGAAGATAGTAGAGGAGGCTTGTCAGATGACCAGTGGGACTTTAGGAAATCGAGCTCTTCTGGCAATGACATACAGACAATAATATGGGCAGATAACAGAAGTTTGAAACAACACAGGAGAGGAGATGGATAGAAATCAGAACAAAATGCTGCGCAGTATTAAGGCCTCTAACTCGGCACGATCTGGACATGGGTAAGCAAAACTCTGGCCAGAATGTATGTACCTCAGGGCCTGCTAATGATAGTGATAAACTAGTAAAAGGACAAGAAACTGAGACATCAGACTAAGAAGGAGCTAAATACTACAATATTACCGCATGAGTCCCACAGGAGTCGGCCCTTAGACCCCTTCTGTTGAGTCTTATAGAAGACAGAGTTCTGTTTCTAATGCAACTAAAAGGAGTTAAGTTGAGCTGAAGCCTTTGCTGACATTAATGCGGTGAAATAGGCACGATATAGGCCGGCACATTATCAATCAAAAGTGGCGGCCAGTCTTAGACGAGGCACAAGGCTGAAGCTGTCCTAATAACCAGCAGAAGGACCTGAGGCAACAGGCTGAAATCTAGTAAGAAGGTATGGCAAATACAGGCAACGCTTTCTCGGGGTTGGGTAGGCTACCATTCAGAGTAGTAAGCTCCATCCTTCTGCTTCAGTTTGGACGGGAGCACTCTCAACAAAGGAAGCATGCAGGCTCGGCGCAATTAGAGCGAACAATCTCGAACGATGCCAGTGTGGTCCGTATCAACATTCCTATAAGTGAAATACAAACTATCACGATACCAGCTATACTAGGACAAAGGATAAAGTATGACGAAGGGGTAACATCTGCAGCACTTTGGCAAGCCTGATGGGACAATGCAAACTTATTCCCAACATTTAGGCGCAGACAAGGACGCACGGAGACTGTAACTACCATCTCTGTAGACCTCTGCACACTCATCCAAAGATTTAGACAGAAGAGCTTGCCCTTTTGTCCAAAACGTTGAGAGGAGGACGAGGAAGATGTGGAGCACATAATCTGATAGACGCCTTGAAGAAAGAATAGCAAATAGGATCAAGCCTGGATCTCTTAATAAACCTCATGATGAGGGGACGAGTACTTGGAGATCGGTTGCATCATACCGAGCACAATGAAGCTTTCATTAGGATAATTATGTTCTCCAGCTGGTGGTCTGTTGGAGCCTTCATTGGCTAGCTCCTCTGGCTGGCGATATCCCTACTGAATATTGATCGCATTTCAAGAGATTTCGTAGCCGTGAGCATATATAGATCCCCATCCTCATGTCTTTCCATCTGCCCCTGGCCTCATTAGCCTGAGACACATCAGGAAGATCTTTCCCTCTTTACCAATCCTCGGTTAGAGTACACTACTTCTTAAGGCATATTAGAGTCGAGGATGTCTAGGATTTTGTGCGATGCGTTTAAGGAGTCCTATTCTAGTGAGACAAAGCATTCTATTACCCGATAGGAAGCCTATTGGTAGCCCAAGTGCAAGAAAGAACAGGAATGTCCATCTAGAGCGCTCGTGGGCATAGTGAGGAGAACATGGTGGTTATAGTGCTTCTGTTCCGACCACTTCTTAAGCTTAGATGAGGCCTTGTACCTCTCAGGGGTCGCCTAGTGATAAGAATCAGAAATAGAATTGCCAACACTTCCCCCTTCCAGCGGATGACTGTCCACAACTTTGGTTTACTCTCAGCTCTACAAACTCAAAAGTTATTCTCCGTGGGTGGTATCACAGAATACTCGGGGGAATTGTTTATAATTTTTGTACTCTTTTATACTTCACAGTATTTGTGACGGAACTTGTGGGTGTGATATGGTCATTGTCTGTCCATTCAACTCTGATAGCTCTTGAACCATTAGCAAAAGAGAACTCAAAGCATCGGTAGGTATACATTGTATGGTAGCCCGGACAAGATGGTGGCAAAAACTTTCATTTTGTGGGCCCTTTTTGGAGTACAAAAAATATTTTTACTACCCATCATGCGGCATATCAAATTAAAGAGAATTTTACAAGGAATCCATATCTGTAAGAAAAATATTTTTCCGAAAAAATTCTTGAACAAAAAAGCTTGACAAACATTTGAAAACTACTGTGAAAATTCAATGAATATTGTTGGGACTTGAACACCGAACCTTGCTTTCAGTTCACTACCACCCACAATGCAGGATAGTGGTTATGATTCACCCTCGAACTGACTCCCGATCCGTTTATTGAACCACTCTTTCCCAAGTGAACATAATTCTTCGGTGAGCTGTCAAAAAAGTATCCTTTTCGCGGGATCCAATAGTAAGAACTCTTCAACCAAACGTCAAGAAACTTTAATAAACCAAATCACCCCCGCTGGAATCATATTCCAATTTCATTTCATTTAACTTTCCTCATCCATCCATCTCGTCATCATTTCCATCCTCAGCCATTCTCTGGGCAAAAAGGACGAAAGGAAACAATAAGACTTCAAATAATTATCATAAACCGAGAAATATTTCTTCTTTCTTCTGCTTTCTTAATAATAATCAAATTGATGCTCCGCTTTGACTGCACTTTAAAGTGCCAACACTGGGAGAAGGAAAGAAGAAAGAAGGATATACTCCCCATGGAGAAGGGATGCAATAGCTCCTTACAACCTGAATCATGTCTCAAGTAAGAAAAGACCATTCAAAAGTGTTAGTTTCTAAGCAACGTTTCATCTGAAAAGTTTCCAGCAACGATGCGGTCTAGGAGAAGGATTCCAAAACACTTTTGGGGATTTTCTACTTTCTTCCTCTCCCCGGCGAAAAACTTTTTTTTTGGGGGCAAAGCAAAAGGCGAAAAGGATATTTCAAAAAGAAACCACAATAACATTTATTCAAGATTATTACGTGAGTTATGATCGCGTTTATTGGATGAGACGCCGGAACACGAGTCCTCGCCGGCATGATATACTCGTACAAGAGAAGAGAGATACTTTCACCGCACAAAAGGATACACAAGTCGATTATTTACGGTGGGAGAACTGGCAACCAGACGCCGCACTTGTTCGCCGGGGGAATTGTTGAATGCTGATTGTGAATGCGAGTTAGAGTGCGGGGGAGCGCTGAAACTGATATGAGTTGCAGTTTGGAGTGCCGAGTGCGGAATGGAGTGAGTATATATTTGAAATGAAATGTCCTTAAGGCGGTGGGGTCTTTAGTTTTCATTTCGAAATAGGAATTCTATTAGCGGCTTCAGAACTTTTGGGCACAAATTCTCCATTTCTTGTGGAATGTTCTGCTTTAAGGGCACCAATGTCGGTGGCTTGTTCGTATAGATCCGTGACTTCAACAAAAGAACACAAGAGAGTGTGGGGAATGGCTAGACCAAAAAACTAGAGATTAAGCTTGGAAAGTCTATTGTCAACTGCTGGTACGTCCTGCTGAAACCAGATGTTGCCGAAGCAAAAGTCTACAATTTTTGGCAAAGAGACCATGTTTTTTGGCAATCAAAGATCACAGTACCAATGTTGTCTATGACGCCTAAACAAGGTCCTACGTAAAGACTTCACCAAACTTTGACTTGGAGCGGATGTAATGACTCTCCTTGAACCCCAAAATCGATCCTTACTAATGCAAGTGCACCTTGTTACTCATCAGTCATGATGTTCATCAAATGAAAGGTTGGAGCGGACATGGAAACTTATCCATATAACGAAGCACAAGCTCTAGGACCCAGGTTACTTACAAGGATGGCACGACGGCGGAAAAAGACTTGGGATATTGCCTGGTAGCCCAGGGAACACTTTAGAGACAGACCCAAAGAGATGTCCCCTTTGAAGGCTGATCAGGTTTGACACAAGCCGCAAGTCACTACAGTAAGCTGAGAGTCAATGGACATGTTTGGGGACTTGAACAACGAGATTGACTATGGATGGGCCAATGGGACGGACATTGTCGTGGAGCTCTTAGTGCTTGCTGTAGTACCTGAAACGCTGGTACAATCGACATGCCATGCAGTGCTCCAAGCACAACCTAGCAGTCCCACTAATATACTGGTGGCCATGGCAGTTTGAGTGCTTTCCAGTGCATGCATTCCATCTTCTCTTAGTCGACGACAGGACCGAGAGTCCTCTATCATCAGCTGGAGTACTTCAATGCATCGTCTACATGGCTTATTCTTCTGTTTTCTCTGCACTCCTCTACTTTCTACAGAACTGAGTTGAAACTTGATTGCTAGGTGAAGTCTCGACTTGGTGCTTAGTCTCGAGGTAGCCAGGCATGACATGGCATCTTATGCCTCGAGTACTATGCTTAGCTTAACACTCACTTCCTTTACAGGCCGTGCATGCGGTCCCTGAGAGCAATGCTTCACTGTGGAGCCCTCTCCATCTGTAACAATATTCAAACCGGTCTTCGCTCTTGAAAACATTTGCAAGATGACTATAGCCGAGGAACGGGTAGCATCTAAGTATCTGCTCAAGTGGGAGTGGGGATAATCAAGTCCCAAGTTGACAGACAGAGTACTAGGTTAGAGGGAGAATAGCGTTCTTAAGGCTTAAAAGCTTGAAAGGTCCTAAGTCAGAGTACATGCCTTTCTAAGATGAAGTATAGACTTGGTGTAGAGGCTGGTGGAAGGCATTAGAGAGATGAATAAAGTAGAACAGACTTCAGGTTTTGGATGCACTTAGTGGATCGCTGAGACGCCGAGAACTCTCTGAGAAATCAGCTAAACTGTCAAGGAAGGAGTTCGGCAAGAAATTTGTTCACCATTCGTCGACTAATGTTCAAACAGAGCACCGAGAAGGGCAGAGTATAGCGAAAAATAGTCCCACTGCCAAAGGAAGTTGCTTCTTCTCCTAGTTAGCTTTTTCTTGTTTGAATGACATTCTGAAGACGTCGAAGAGGCTGTAGACGATGAAGAGGCAGTAAAGTGGCTCTCTCGTGTCTTTCAAGTGACTTAGGAACTCTCTGAAGCACCTAATTCCCTTGGAATTCCAAGATACAATCCCTTAACCACTCCATTGGTAAACCGACTAACAGATGGTTGGATCAAATCCGTCAAAGGTAGGTCTGACGACACTGACTGTCGCTCTAGACTGGAAAGGTATAGAGAGCAAACGAGTATTGAAAGTGGCAACCTTAGTCCTGCTCTCTAACATTGTCGAAGTTTATCAGTTACTGACCTAGCAAGTCCTGCGAGGGTCACTTGTCACCATTATAAGATGACTGTTGCAGTTATAACCTCTTAGTTGACGGATACTCATACATAAGCAGTCATCTGTCAAAATAGATGACATTTGGGCCTTGTGCTATAAGACACTTTGCCTTTTTTTGCAGGTTGGCACTGTTTTACCTCTTCACTTGGCCAGAGACTAACTATATCTTGCCATCATCTTGCAGTTCCAATGTCTACGCTTTACCTTCAATGGGCGGAGCCTAAATCTGTCACTAATTCAGTATAAACACTGGCCCAACAGCTGCTTCTTTCTTTCGCTTTTAGCCCAACATCTTAAGCTTAAGTCACTCTCTTAGCAAAAAATGTTGTTCTTGAAATGGCCGCTGCACTGACAATTGTGAGCGTGGGTTTGACTTCAGGAATCTAACAAATAGACCGAAGATATCCGTCTAACTAGTCTATGTTCTTTTGATGACGCAGTTTAGTTTCCCTTTAAGAGGTATATGACAACAACCTTTCAAAATTTGACAGCTTAATGGAATTATCGAATGTCAATTGCCACTGTCATTTTGACAGTAGGTTCGGTATTTGCTTCTAACGACAGTTTGACCTCCACTGATTGACTTTTTCCATTCTAACTTCGCTGAGAACAAACGAAATTAGACTCGACTACCCCTCTTCAATTTCGGCGCAAAAGTCCATGGATTCTAATGATTGATTTGCCTGGCACTCCTTTTAAAATCAATTGCGCCCCAGAACCTTTCACAACAAACCCTTTACCCTCCCAACAAAATGCGATTCTACTTGAAAACGAAAATCCAATTAAGATTCTCACAAAAAAAAAAACCTCATTAACCCAATCCGCTGTCAACAATCCGACGAAGATTACCTGCAGAACAATCTTTGGGTTCTCCTCATTTAATTGACTTGTTGTATGTATGGTATGCCTCATTCCACAATCACCTGAGAGGAGGTCGAACGAATAATCCCCTCCTTTGCCACCGCATTTACTTAAGTCAGTTGCAACAGAAGATACATTAATTTCGCATTCAAGTTGACAAGGCCGCACGAGCGCATACACAAAAGAAGAAGACAAAGATACAAAACAAAACACAAAAAAGAAACTCACCTCTCCCAGCGAGGAGTAGTGCTACTGTCAACGTAAAAATAAATCTAGCATCCAATGCTCCTCTGTTTGCAAAAGATACATTGTCAAACTCACTAGACTGTATCGCGTTCTCGGGTTCCGGTCAACCACATCATTGACACCTTGTTGCTCATTCTCTAACTAAACGAACGACAACATGAAAGATTTATGTTGTCTAACCAAGTAGAAGTGATTTCTTGTGGTTCTTTCCATTTGACAGATGGATAGAGAGAGGCACATAACATCCCTGGTACGGCTGATTAGATAATTAACTTGACAAATGTGACAGAGAGGAACTGTCACCCTGTGTGCCGTATCTATTTCAAAATTAGGAACAAAGAGTCACAACACTTAAAAGGCATTAATATGACATTGAAATGTCAGATGAATTATTATTGCTAGAAATATGAGATGACGTTGCGTGTCCGATTGGTAGCGCTTTTTCTCACGGATAATTGTGTGAATCCAAGCGAACGCTATGGACATGCGGATGTCTATCTATGAATCGATTAATTGTGGTGTCGTTGTGAGATGTTATTGCATGTTGTCATGGAAAGTGTTGAGCAGCAGCACCACACAGAGGGGTTAGATATGTGCGTGAACTTTGAGATAAAAGTTCCTTAGCATTGAGCAATCGAAAGGAAGTCATGGGAGAGGACTCCCACTTGATGGGATGGAAATGGTCAGTGAAACTAGTCAATTCACCACATGTACTACTACAATAGAGAACTTCAGACAAACTTTGTGAGAATACTGGAACTCTGGAGGCGCATCTTCTGAAGACAGAATGGGTGCACTAAGCTCACTGAAAGAAGCAATATGGGAGCTTCATCGAGAACGAAGAGGAAAGAACAGGCAGCGCAGTCTACAGTATGTCGTATGAGGTGGAACGATAAAGGCTGGATAGTGATAGAAGCCCACTAGAAGGACAGAAGTACTACTACTTGTTTAAGACACTCCTACAAAACAGACTGACTCTCCTGGAGATAAGGACAATCAGTCCTGCATGTGGGTCTTTGCCAAGACTCTAGACGTTGGCAAGGGACGTAGAAACAGTGATAAAGAAAAGATAGCTTGGGCAAATTAAATCAAGTCCCAGGAATGGACAACATTCGGACTTGTGATGCTGCACGAGTCAGAGGATACCAAGGCTCAATCAGGTTGTCTTAAGCCAGGCTATATTCCGAAAGCATGGCGAGAGGTTCGTGTCATTTTGACAGGGTTGTGTCGTGCCCATAGAAAGATCCCACCATTTCAGTGACTTTGCTCTGGAAGCATGACTAGATGTGGTCAGCTTGACCTCAAGGGGGGCTCCTTCTAGTCCCAAGTTATAGCCTTAACGTCGCACTACAACCATTAGATAACTGGGCTGATAGCACAAACGAAGGAGTCAATCCATTGAAGACGTATGTAGTGCTCTTCGTTAAGAGGATCGACGCATTCTTTCAGAGTCCTAGTTCGAAACTAAAGAGGACGGACAACAACGATTGCCTCAGGAAAGCAAGAGAACCCCTGTCAAAAGGCATGTGTGGCTTCAAGCAAGCAAAGGTTTACTGGCTACAAATCCATTCCTACTGCTAGTTCAATAGTATAGTGGAAGACACTTCAGCTTACAAAAATCCAGAGGGCATCTTGCATCGGTATCTTGGAATCAGAACGAGCGACTCCGACAGCAGCAATAGACACCATGGTCGGTCTAATTCCTCTGGAGGTGTCCTGTAGTAGACTGGCACTCAAAACTTGCTGTCAGACTAAAGGGGCTACGATTATGGTCATCGAAACCTTACGATTCTCAGTGACTGACCACATATTGCTTGAATGCCATACAAGGCCTACTGGAAGCGCCTCAGAACTGACAAGAAACTAAAGGAACTGGCCCTCTACACTGACGGTTCTAAGATGGACGTTGGTACAGGGCCGGCATGCTATCTCTAAGCACTGATCGTCGCAAGATTATATTCCGAGTTCCATGTCATATTGAGCTGACGGAATATGAGAACTCTGTTAAGGGTCCATTCTGAATAAAACCAGGTCCATCGGGCCTCTGAAACACAAGAGAGGAACTCTGCTATAGGCAGACATGCCCAAAGACTGCAGACATTCCCTGCAGAAGCTGGAGGGATGAAGAAGAAGAGGAGACCATCAGCCCGTGCCCTGCACTCGCCAACATTAGAGAGGCCACATTAGGTGAATGCCTGTTCAACGATCTTAGCAATGCCTGTACGGCTAAGACTGGCTCCTTCAAACTAAGGAGTAAATAGTTCCCAGAGGGTGACCCACCCACCCACCCACCCACCCACCCACCTTACACATCGGCAGCACAATGGACCTATTCTTGGTCCTCACCGAAGGCCGGTTTCAACCAACCAGGCTGCGGGCCACTTCTAATGAACATCTATAGGGCCCACCATATTTGGATTACGTCCCTGAACGCTGTCGTAAGTAACTTTGAAGCTATGCCTTTTCGTTTAGTTCGTCAATTTGTCGTTCGAAAGCGACTTCATTCGCCCTTCCGTACGTGAACGCTAAGGGTTAGAACATTGTGTGAGAACCAAGCTAAAAAAGGTTTGACATATTGTCGCGTTTACTCAAGGTTTTGACAGCACGCAAACTCAAGTTTCGTCCAAGTAAGACCCCGTCTATCGCACTCTTAATGGAACTATTGCTAGGTCTTCAGTTGTCCTTACACTTATCACCTTGCACTTGGATAAAAAGTCCCATCATCGCGAACAAATTATTCTGAAAGTCAAAAACTCAGGCTAAACCACTTGCCAATTGAGAAGAGAACAAAACCAAACTTCAATTAGTCCCATTCTCTTGTATGTGGCTTCTGACATAACAACTGAGTACCCGCATCTGTCAAAACATTTGTGTGTGGTGAAACCTGATTTCTAATCAATCAATCAACGTACCAACAACAACAACAACGAAAAACCTAATCAAAGTCAGTGGTTATGTCGTTTGTGGTCATCAACTTCACCGCACCGCACACCGCACACACATACTCATATGTAGCTACGCATGCAAAGCACATAGTTCCAGTGCAATTGAAAACCTCATCAATTTGACACGGGACAACGCCACGGGTTTTTTGACGTCTACAAGTCCGTGTTCGTGCTGCCGCCTATCGCACACACAAGGTACCGCAACATATATTTTAATGACACAGAACACAAACCAGCAGCAGCGCCAGAGGACAGTGAGTAGAGAAAAAATACAAAAAAAAATAAAAAACGGTTTCCGTTTCTCACCCCCTGTCAGGCGCTTCTGCAACAAAGATCAAATTTCATGCTCGTATAGACCGCTGAACGCTGAACGCTGCACATGCAGCTCTTGGGTTAATTAATTTCACCGTCATTTGCATTTTTTTTCGCATTTCAACGGGAGTTCTCATATTTTTTTGCTTCACCCTTATATTTTGTTTCATAAAAAAAAAGAAAAAAAATAGAAGAAAATATTTGCTAATGTCAGCGCGGTGTAATGAGCGGGCTGTCGATTTGTTATTATGAAGAAATTTTGATTGACAGCGCTTGATAGAGGCGAGAAAAGCGAAAAGAAACTTGTACAACAAGACAGTTAAAAATGCCGCCGGCAATGTTAGTTCGAAAGAAAGTTCCTCGCAAGTGTGGGCTTTAGAATATATTCAAAGGAATAGAGAGCTATTTATAGGTTCATCGCATTATTTACGGTAAATTAGAATAAAAGTGACACAAGCAGTTGTTAGCACCAGGAAGACGGAGATCCAGTGCAACTGGTTTGGATAACTAGACCCCCAGCATGGGCGCGCTATAGATATAGAGTTATCCTCAAGTGTAAGAAGGAAAGAGGACTTCTTTTGTTGTAAGGGAAAGACGATAAGGTGAACGGTGTCAATTGTTCGATCTTTCAATCATTCAACCATTCAGTGATAGAGGCAGACATGTTGGTTCAACCATTCAATCAAAGAGGCAGACATGTTGGTTCAACCATTCAATCAAAGAGGCAGACATGTTGGTTCAACCATTCAATCAAAGAGGCAGGCATGTTGGTTCAACCATTCAATCAAAGAGGCAGACATGTTGGTTCAACCATTCAATGATAGAGGCCAACCAACATGTTGGTTCAATACAACTGCAATCTGTCAAAATTCACTCATACTATCTTCTTCTGCATGTAGGTCTCTGTATTGTCTTGAACAGAGTGAGATGGCTATGTAACGAGTTTCTCGTGCTGTGAAAGAGCTGCAAATATGTACAGAGCCATCTGGTGGTTTATTTTTAAAACATAGGTTATTTTGACACTGACAGTTGTTTCGCGATCGAAATCTTGACAGAAAGTCAGTATCATACCTTCGCGGAACGAAATGAGTTGATTTAGTTTTGAAAAACGTTGGGCAATATTGAAAACTTATTTCCAAAGTTTAGCCCAAACCGAAATGAAGCACAAAAAGTTCATGAGTTTGGTATGCTAGTGGACAACACTCCTGGTCCCCGTCGTCATATGGTGAGCACAGACGTGAATGTGGCTATTGGAGCGGAGAGTGTGAGACACCAGTTCACGAAGCTGGGAACATCGTTCCGGTCAACGGTGGGCCTTACAGAGCCTTGTTAACCGACTTATTTTTTACTAATATTGAAGACATGGATTTGGAGGACCTCTAGTTCATGCAGGATGCCACGCAGTCCATGCCACACTCGATCTTTTGCGCACCAAATTCCCAATTCGTGTTATCAGCCGTCTTGGCGATGTCAATTGGCCGCCTCTGAGCAGCGATTTGACCCTTTTGGACTGTTTTTTTGTGGGGAACTGTGAGGGACCGATGTTATGCTAACAATTCGGAAGCACTTAAGGCCAATATTATCCAAGTAATCCCTGAGCTACAGCCCGAAACTCTCAGTTAGGTCTTGGACAGAAGGCCCTACTGCGAAGCCAGCCCAGGCATCCACTTGAACGACGTTGTGTTCCATTATTAATGGGAATATTTGCTCCTATTTATTTTAATATTGACTCTAACTTTCTCTCGAGACGCAAACCATGGTCTTGTGGATTTAGTTCGAGCACTAGCTAATGTTTGAACCACTCATCCACTGTTTGTTTGTTACGTGTTTACACTTGAACCTCTAAATCGATTTTGATGAAATTTGGTAGAAAGGGAGCTTGAATCTTAGGGATGGACATAGGCTACTGTCCTCTGGTTTTGAACCGAGTATTCTCCACCAAAATGTACCCAAAACAGACTGAGTTGTCCGAGGAAAGACATGACCAAATTCGCACCAAAACAAAACGATAAAAGCACTGAAATGCGGGAGGACTTAATGGCATACCGGCGGAGCTGCTTCAAGCTAAGCAAACTGTATACACCGAGCCATAGCTTCCACTTGTTGCAAGAGATTGATGGTATACTGAACGAGCTTTGACGAGCTGCACCTACTCTTGTTGCAAGGTCCTATAAAGCCGAGTATTCTTTCTCTGGATGAGAGAAACCAGCGATCAAGAAGCTTCGTAGAAAGCCTGTCTGCAGCAGGTATCTACATCCTGCTCTCCAAAAGCGACTCGAAGAACAAGTGAAAGGCTCACTCCTGTGTCGCCCACATCAAACCCTTCGGATCATCATCGAGCAACGAGTTGCATGGATCGTTAATATGCAGGCTGCCTGAGGAATTTGAAGTTCAAAATGAGGTACGACAAGGTTCCAGTCTTTCTACAATACTATTTCTGATTATCGATGTACTAAATGCGTCTTTGTCGAGGGGAACGGATGCATTCGAAGGATGTATACCTAAACTACGATCTGACAGAATAATCAAGTGACAGCTTATGTGGAGAGGGAAGTAAACGTCAATCGTAAAGCTGATAAACCTGGGACCAAACTCCCCAACTAATATATGGACAAACGGTTTAGAGAGTAGACCCAATACTTTGGGTCTAAGCCAATGCCCGAACAGAACTGGAAACATTGAGGCCAAAGCCAAACCTTTGGAAGTCTGTGAGCCAGAATCATCAAAAAGAAAGCATGGCAACTGAGAGAGAGTTGGGGACATTGCCAGAAACTCCGTATGTTTTGCTGAGGCCCTAAGCCACACAAGCCGACATATAACACACATAAGTAAGTAGTAATTATAATTGATAACCAACAAATGAAATTGAGTCCACAAAACGACGTGATGAATCGCCGATTGACTCCACAAATATCGTTCACATCACTCATTCCATAGACGAAGCCTTCGTCTGCCTGTCCTTGGCAAATTTTTTGAATTTTAAAAAGAAACCGCCACTCAAAAGCTTCGCAAAGGTCATTGCTGGCAAAACACAGAAGTCCTCCTCTTCCCGCTCTCGCCCCGACTGTCTACAGTATGTCGGTCAGATCAGTCTATCCGATAAATTAATTATCACGTCGAACCGTTTGTATTCGCATCGAATAAAGAGAGAACCACCTTCAAGTTGCGAACAAGCCCTAAGGGTGCTCTCCTGTCCGTTCGCTCCTCATTCTTACAACTTCACCAAAAGGTAAGTGAGCTTTCAAGTGGCGCAATCAAATTAAAATTCTTCACCCAAAAAACAACATACAGTCAAGGCGAAGAAGAAAGAAACAAAAAACCAGTAGAAAAAAAAAATAACACACCCGACAGACAATTCGAGTGTTGTTCTGTTTGGGGATTACTGTTGATTTGGACAAATATTTACATAAAAATCCGGAATAGACGTCAAAATCGGTGAGCATGGGAACATCATCGAGCGCGAAGGTGTTCAACAAGTTGGGTGTGATAAAGAGAAAATAGCTGAGCCGAGTGGAGTGATGAAATGCACTCCGACTGTTGGGCAATGAACAATAGAAACTAATCGTGCATCGTGGCTGGAAAGGTCAGGTGGTGGCAATAAAAGAAAAAAATGAGTAATGGGGCGTTAAGCCCAATCATGGTTTCATGGATAAGAGTTGAAATTTAATTGTGTTCCATGGCACACGGCTGTCGTCTTAAGCAATCATTAAAGTGAATTGATAGAGTCCAAGATGCAGTGCAGAAAATGAGAGATAAAAATTCACTGCTTTTTCATATTCGTTCACCTTCAAGTGGTATAAGGCGTCACCTGTGCGTCATCTTTGGCGGAATTCTGCAATTGTTCTAACTCCAGTTGGCCGGACTAGGGGCGTCTCACTGTTCTATTCTGATTTGTCTTCATGCTACGAAACTTTCTCCTCCGAACAATAATGCTTAAAGGTCTTTATTCAGTTCTCTGATTAAGTTCTTCATTGGAGCTGCAATGGGACCAACAAATCCTATTAAAGATTCTTAGAACGAAGATTTCCAGCTAGCATTTGGTAGTGACATCAATCTTCTTTGTACTGAGAGTTGGAGCAAGACAGTGACAGCTTGGTTTCCAGACTTCCTTGCTTGATTGGGTGTTGGAAACGCAGAGAGCAAATACCAATCTAGTGCCACCTAGTAGCGAGGCTTATCTTCATCTCATTCGCTATTGAAAAAGAAAGCCGGATGAATAACTTTTCGAAGTGACAGATCATTCCCTCCATGGATTCATCGGGCATTCCTCAAGGTAGCCACCTTGGACCGTTGATCTTCATCCTAACCAAAAATTGCGTAAAGAACCTTATTTTCATATCCTCTAGCACCCATGTGAGTTCTATGGTGTCTAGAATCATGTGCGGTTCGCAACCATCAGTAAATTGAGGCTCACTCCTGGAAAGGTATCCCGCAAAGAGGAGTTCTCTCTCCCTTCTCTGTAATAAGGTGAAAATACTCAGCGACGACGGTTTCTTTGCACAAGTTTAAGCAAATAATACTGATCAGAGACCGAATCTAGTCGCTGGAGTCAAAAGCTTTGTCTGATGGGCAAAAATTTGTGATCTTAATCGCAGAATGATGCTATGGGTCTACAAAGCTATAACAAGGCCTATTCTTACATATGAAGCAACAAGATGGTGCCAAAAAACGACACAAAGAACAGCACAAGGAGGGCTCAATGAACTTAAAAGACTAGCTAGTACCGAGCCCATCAGAGAGCTGCTCTATTCGCAATTAAGGCTTATAAAGCAACATCCAAGGCCAACTACATCTCATTTGGGTGCCAAGCGGTTCGACATCAAGCTTCATGATGCCAAGACCATTCTGTGGAATACCAATCAATACGGCAAAAGGCTGTGTAAACAACTGCAACCTTACTGAATGGAAGCTAAAGGTAACAGACAAGCCTGAGTCCAGATTTGTGACAGGATTCCCTACAGGCCACTGTAGAACCAGCTTATGGCCATGGGAATTGCACAAGACAACATACGCCGAATGTGTTACGAAGATGAAGAGTCCCTAAATCATATGCCACTGTGACTGCCTTAGTAGAAAACGACATCCTTGCTTAGGCAAATTCCACCTTGAAGCAGAAGAAATAGCTGGTAGCTCAGTGTCTTTAAGGGAAGAGGGTATCACAGTCAGAAGGTGACTAGTTCCCACCTCATTTCCTGATCTAAAATCTTAGCCTAATTCTGCCGTAATATTTCTCAGTTGCCGTGCTTCCATGTTGAGTACTTCTTCAAATCTGTTTGTCTGATGTGAGAATTTCCAGGCACAACGATCTGTGTCTTCATTTGGAGACCTTTGCCCACTACAGACAGACTCCCAATGCCTACCCATCATGTACTCCCCATAGACTTCTCCTCTCAAGATCGAAACTCACTCTATCTGCGGTCAGCTTGTTCCGTCAGTAGCGAGACATGATGCTGTCCTTGAAGTCTTCCCGAAGGTGTTGATCTAGCTTCAAGGTCTATATTCCATTTCATATGGTCCTCTAGCTCGGTGGTGCGAGTTTCTAGGTTTGAATCCCAGGAAATAAAGAGAATCACGGTTCCACAGAGTGACTAACATGCAAGGGTATTGGTGACACGGGAAGGCTTCTCAAAAGCCTGTAGAACCATCCTAGGCGAACAGAAATGTGTGCCACGGCAATACGTATACTGTGAGAAGCAAGGCCTAGAACTCCTATGGACTACTCATGGACCTCTTTGGGCTGTCTGTGGCAATCACTGTTCTAGGCTTCGGGGCAAACAGACTGTTTTGTACAAAATCACAGTTTTTGTTTTGCGATTGAGGTATATGCCAGCAATTGTGACATGTAACTGCGATCGCGAGCGAGAAAAGTAAAATCTTTTGAATTTTCAGTAGTAGCTGCTCACAGTGACGGACTATGATTGCGACTTTCCTCTTACTGTGATTGAATCGCAGGTTTTGTCTTTTGATATTTAATCTGTTCTGCTAGGTTAATGCGAAGAAGAATAAGTCTAAAAGTGCGTGTAAACTCTTGATAGTAACTCTCGAGAAGCTTTCCATATGAGAGTAAAATTTGTGTGAGTCATGCTCCCAACTAGCTATAGCTCTCAGTCCACTTTTGAGAGAAATTTCGTAAGTCGCCACGAACCTGACAGTAACTCGCAGAGAGCTGGCTTACTACTTACAAACTCGCAAGTGGACAGAAGTTTTCTTACTCTCGGCGATCAACTCGCACTTTTCAAACAATGTTCGTATACTGAGAGTAGCTAGTCGCGGTAGTAAAATCACACTCTCTCAAGAGTTTACTAGCGAAAGTGCTCTCAAGTGGACAACAAGTTGGTCTCTGCATTCGTTTTAGACCCGTCAGTTTAGAGGTGAAAGTTTAACAAGTTATACTGAGTGTCTGAGTACGTAAACTAAACAAAATTATCATTATTTGAGGCTCCGGAAACCCAAGAGAAATGACAACATATCCATCAAGAAGGGAGAGTTTGGTACCGATGACTCTGGGCGATATTTTTTCGAAAATGGACCATTTCAGTGAATGGATTGGGTTGCTAAACGACGTTGACTGACATTTTCTCGGTCTCAAATTGACTCTATGTGTGTGAACGACGCCACAGGTCACACAGCCAGTCAAAGAGTGACTCTTACTGAGTCTTACATATGCGAAAATGTGTCACGTAAGAGTGACCATTTATAGACAGAGTAAAGGACGACTTTTGGCAGATTCTGCAGTCTTTTGCTAACCTCAGAGCTTCTTCTTTAGATTAAGATGAAAATATGACAGATTATGACAAAAATATTGAGCTTCTCTATCGATTCAAAATGATACCTCTTATTGAATAACCTCGTCTAGCTCAGCACTCTAGCTTGGCACTTGGCTGAGCACTCATGTGAACAAATCCCCGGCTAGAAATGAAATGTAACTTATGCTTTGGGTGCCCATAACCACATAGGAAAGCTGAAGAATATCCTGAAAAAATTGCCTGCAAAAATAGAAAAAAAAAACCCTTCTCTTGGAACTCACCGCAATGGCATCCATAACAGCGTTGACCATTTTGAAGTAATCCGCTTGAGCATTTGTTGTATTTTATTTTTTTTTAATTTAATTTATATATACGTATGTCCTTTACATATATTCACAGGATAAATTTATTTTTCTTTTAATTTTAGAATATTTCACTTTAATTTCTTTTTGTTTGTGTTTTCTGAAAGGACAAGGACAGACACTTCAGGATTATTGTTGTGCTCTTATACTGATTGGAACAGAATCGATATTCGCGCAATATTACAAATGATTTCATGGCAGAGAGGAGGATTACAGTCAATGAACCGAACATTGGACGAGGACAAACATAACTACACTCATTACTCAAGAGGACTGATGTATTTCTCTTTTTTATTTCCTATTTTATGTTAAAAGAAAAAAATAATATTATTTCCGCTTTTATTGTTTTCCTGTTATTATCCTGCTGTGCTTCATTAACAAACAACCGCAGGGACAAAGAATACATTTACTTTTGTTTTACAGCCCAGCCACCAACTGTGGTTACAGAATAGTGCGCCTATTGTTAGGACGTTGATACTATCTCGTGTAAGGAGATAGAGAGACACTTTTACAAAGGATAATAAACAAAAAGAGCCTACAAACAGAGAGAGAGACTGTCATTTCGTACATTGGCTTGGTTTGGGGGGAGATTTTCAGGACTGGAACTTTACAAATTGTCACAACGTGATGGAGGGACATTGAGGCGGAAGACAAGTGTAAAAATATTCACTTGAGCGCTGGAATCTACTCAGTCTGGCAGGAAGTAATGGTAACCAACCAAATGAGTGGAAATTGCGACGAAAAACATGGAAACACCTACATCAGTACACTTGTCATTAAGTGTCATTATGTGTTGTGGCATACAATAGGAATAGCTCCCACATTGAAAATGGTTATAACAGATGCAAGGGATCCGAGGATACCTAAAATGTCATAAAGTGTCATTAAATGTCATTAAGTGTCATTAAGTGTCCTAAGGCGGACAGCTGAAAGAATGCACCTCAGAACTCGATGACAATGTAGTTCATCATTGACAGCAATGACCCAATAGCACAGTCATTCCAGAAACCATACAATAAGTCTGCTCACAAAGAGAATGATGAAAGTCTAGGAAAGGATAGAAACACACACAAATAGGACGGATTAGGTCCTGCATTTCAATCTTCCTGAAACTATCCAAACAATCTAATGAAGATTTGATTTGATTCTGTGGCTTTTTTGGCAGGCTACCCAGGTCCTTAAGGAAGAAGTTCGCATCATTCTTTGAAAGCAGAGCCTGAGGCATTTGCAAAGGAAGGATTCTGAAGCTTCCTCTAGGGCCTCTGCAGAGGTTGACAATACTTAATCGCACTATTCTTCGATGTAACACCAAATTTTATTCAAAAAGAACCAAATCGACTGGAATTTCATCTCAAAATTGTGAACGGCAGCACAACACTTATTTGTCTGACCAACTGCCATCCAAGACTGTAAACATTTCATGGGTCTTTGCTATTTTGTATCCTAACATAAAGTTCGGCTTACCAATCGTGCAATGAGAAATTCAACTTTAGGACATACATGACCCCAAGATCCTTTACTTCATCTAGATAATAGGAATGGTAGCAGTGTTTTATTGGAAAGTGTATAGCCAGTTCGCAGGAAAACGTTCGTACTCACTTTGAGATGGCACTGAATCAGACTATAGACAACAGCCATCCCAACTATCAGTGGTTGTTGTCTACAATCGGAATCAACGCCATCTGTGGTTCTCTCTACATCATTATGTTCACCTTTTACAACTGACTAAATTGTCTTCGTTTTGGCTTTAGATTTGGGTTCGAAGATACTCTTTCCAATAAAACATAGCTACGATTCCAATTCAGTCAGTCTGCAGTCTTTTTTACTAAGAGACAGTACGAATACGGCTTACTACCGTCTGTGAGCATCCGTTTAATCTGCATCCAGGAGAGACATGCTACGGAGAATTGTATTCAAAGAAAGCCTAATTGTCGATTGAAGCACCTGACCGTGGATGCAGGAAGACCGAACTTAGCTACGGGGTTAAAAAGCATTCTCCCTTGAGCCTTGTCTAACGATCTGGAATCTCATTGGACTATCTCATTTCCCATGATACCGGTATGACCTGGCACCCAATCTTGCAACGCAGTTCAAAGAGCTCTTACACTCATCAAGTAATTTGGAAGTTTCTTGAGAGTTGAGCAAGGACTTAAGCGTAGCTTGACTGTCACTACAAACTCAGATACTAGGACCACCTATCACCTCTTCCCAACGATTTGGTTCGCCGCTATTAGGAAGCCTAGAAGACAGAGGCATGCTTGCTCATTGAGCATTACAGTCTAATGTTGTCCAACCTTCGATCATTAATTGGGTTTGGAACCACCTGTGAAAAGACGACTGCACTCCAATCCCGCTACAGACTCTGGCCGAAGTCAGTCCTGAATACCAGAAAAGTTGACCCCATACAAGCTATATCAAAAGGCTCGGTGTCATAGCATCAGACAGCATATCCATAAGACCGGATTCAAAGGAAGAGTGTGGAAAAGTTTATTAACAATCGGCATAAGAAAAGAGATGGTACCACTCTGACAAAGGCAGATGAACGCGATTCGACATAGTTCTCTGAATCAATAGGAAGCATGGAGAGCTGTACTGACTATGCTCAAAACAAGGATCATTCAATCGACGCCTGGGAATCGCAGTTCCACCATATCTATCGTAAGACGAGCTTCTCAAGGCATGTTCTTATCACCTCTTCTTTGGCTTATGGTAATCAACAAAATCCTGTGTAGATTCGACAGAGATGGTGTCTAGATTGTCACCGATGACACTAGTGTTGGGGATGTTTCCTTCAGTAGTAAGAGAGATTATGGAAGGCGCCTTAGATAAGAGAAGCAAACCTGGCCACTGAAAGTGGACTCAAATAAGGTGGAGGTGTTTTCTCCGAAAGTCTCAATTTCAAGCTTGTGTGTTCCAGGTGACAAACACAGATATCAAAAGCCTCTTATTCTTCAGAAGAGGCTCAATATAGCACAGCGAATGGTTAGAGAGGTTGTCACAATGGATCTATGGCTAGTCTAAGTATGTTGACGATTCTTAGCGACTTTCAATCAAACCAAACCAAGCCAAGTCCCTACCTACCTGTACTTGAGCCTAGGTAGAGTCATTGATCCAAAATGAAGCTGAAAGCTCGACAATGAGCTGCGAGCAAAGAAAACAAGCTCAGGTTCTTATGCTGCAAAACCTTCGGTAAGAAGTAGGGACTTCGCCCGTAGATGGTCGTATGAACTTACACCTCGGTGAAGGTCTGGTTGCCAGCGTCAAGGAAAGACTACAACATGAAACTTATCAACAAAGTGCAAAGGATTGCAACTCAAGGTGCAACGGGGACCATGAAGACAGGTCCAACTGAAGCTATGACGTTTCTGTTGTCATGTATTTCAGCCAGGCAAAGACCAGACAGCACAAGGAGAAAGGGCAACTTCAATAAGGATGAAATGATGAACAGATGGGACGACTCACAACAGGGAAAGTAGACAAACAGACCTTTTTTGAGGAGAGAATCCTGGTCCCTGAATAAATAGAAGCCACGGTTATGTCGACTACCAACTGAAGCAATTTCTACCAGGCAACGGTGGGTATTGCCGATACCTTGGAAGCTTTAGGCTCGACGAAGTGCATGTCCTAGTTGCGATGAAGACCCGCCTTTAACTAGCTAACGTCCCACGAGAAAACACCGAGACTATAAGGTGAACTAAGAACCAAACTTGATGGTACAAATGCCTTGGGGGGAGATGCTATAGTCAGTGAGGTAGTTTGCATACGGGTACCCAATCGAGCTCAGTCAGACAGACTGCAACCACAAACACTGACACCCGCAAGGGACTACCTGACAATGGTTCCACGAAGCGAGTTCTGAGCTAACCGGGGAGGGCTATATACCGAGCGAACAACTCTCCAGCTACAAGGCACTGGTCAAAGATACATAATTCATTGCTAGTTGCACAGACACGCTGGTAACACTAACATACCCCAGCAGCCAGATACACGACTTTGTCTGGCACTATGTATCTGTCAGACACAGTGATACATGACATCAGCAACATGTGTCTCGGCAGTTTTTATATGGAAATTTACTGCTCAACTTGGCTTTGATAGACAAGCAACACTTGTGAGACTCATACCGCAGGGTTAGAACCTTGTATCTCTCTATATAGTGGCAGAGGAACATAGCTGACTTTGTCTAGTGTCTACTGAGTTACTTGCAGCATTACCAGGCAATCGATACACTCTCCCCAGTTCCATAAGCCGGTAACCGACTATTATGCGACAGAAAAAAACCTGGGTTCAATCACCCATGCTCCCATATGCAAATTGTTGCCCCCAAAAGAAGACAACCGTCCATTGAACTGTCGCTACGCGCAATAAAGCAATAAAACAATCCCCAATTCGACACGATAAATCCCCACCTTGACATTCGCAGGACAGAACCTGATCGGCTTCATGCCACCAAAACCTATCAAACCCAAGCCCCATTCCTAAGTGTACGTATCTAATTGAAATTCGACAACAAACAGGCAGACAACAAACTCGCTTATACATCCAACGATGCACATGCAGATAACAGTTCCATGTTGCCGCACATGCATTCGAGATTCGCTGAGACGGTTCAACGGTTTTTCGCGCGCTCTTCAAGGAAGGAAATCCCCAAAAATCCAAATTGTGCCTACATATCGCCAAAAAAGAAGACAAAAAAAAGGACGACGACGACGACAGACAACAAACAATACTAAGGAGACGTTTACATTTCAACAGAGCCCCGACAGAAAAGATACATTCTACGTGCAGCGCAACCTTATCGCGACTTTATTTGTCTCTTTTATATTTATTTTCCTTCCTCCTTGTGTTGGGTTCTTCTTTGCCTTTTTTTTGTTGATGAATTTTAATTCGTGTGTTGCCCTTATTCGGGGACCCTCGCGTGATTAATCCGCCTTGCGGAGTCGCGCTGTGTAATCTTAATTGTTAGAGAGCCAACCGCTCGCTATCTACAGTGGCTAAAACAAATATTTCTCGTAATGATAACTAAAAACAGTTTTTGAGAGTGAACAGATACGAGTAGTATCTTCTTATCATTTGGAGTGAGCACCGCTTGACGAGGGTTCTCACAGTCCAAATATATGCACAGGATTGGGATTGACCAAAATCAACAGCCAAATGTCGAGTGACGCAAACGCAAACGCAAACGCAAGAGGAAGTCTGGGATTTAATTATGCGGCCTGCATGCTAAGCAGAAATAACAAAGGCAACAGCAGCAGCAGCACCCAATCCGCGCGGCTGGAGAGGGGATTCGCGAAATTTTAGTGGGATTTTGGTGTCTGACAAATGTCTACTGTTTAGATGAATATTTATGTGGGAAAGCACTAAGAAAACAAACTTTTTAGAACGCATACTGCTTTTGTATTTAGTCCTCTTGAGCTGGGAGGATTGGGTAGGACGATTATGAGGCAAAACTTTGTCCTTCAAGCGATGAAAAAGTTTTACTTGTTGAGTATTCATGAGCGGCTTATGATGAACTTCCACACTTACATCTGTCAGTCAAGACTTTCGTCCATCAGCACAAAGGCAGGTCCCCTTCATTTCTAAGACAGGGATCATATGATCAAGACTTGGGGGACGTGCTGAAGACAGGAGGCTCCTTGTTGGCAATGAATAGAGATTCATAGCCGCTGCTTGAAGAAACCAAGAAGATTGTACTATGGAGGCAGAGGAGTAACAGCTTCAGCGAGATAGACTTGAGGAAGACAGACCTGCAAGACAGCAACGTCTAAGCTGACTGAATGAGAACAACACCGACATTCCGCACTGCGGCCAAAGCCCCTATAAGACTGTAAAAAGGTCGACTGTGGTCATTGAACCTTAAGAACCTTAAGACCATGCCGTCATTCTGTCCCAATAGGGGTCTACCAGTGGATCGACGGAACTGATCAAAGGAGATTCAGTACAAGAATTCCTGACAGAATTTACTGGAAGAACTGGAGAACCAAGAAGGAAAAGCAGTTGGCGTTCCACATATACAGATAATTCTAAGTACGGAAGCCAGCGTTTATTGCGAAGCCCTAGCAATGAACTACTCCTTGAGCATAAGCAACGACTGAAGTGTCTTTCAATTTGAGGCCACAGCCATCATACAGGCTGCTGAAATTATACTTAAGAGCAATATCGTTGGAAAGGCAGTGATAGACACAGCTAAGCAGCCATTAAGGCTCTGGACCATAATTAGGTCGAGGCTTGAGAGAATCCTTCACGTCACTCCTTAACGAGATATCTAGAGCCAATTTGGTGACCAAAAGGCCGACGAGTTTGCTAGGAAACGGTCGACGCTGCACTTATCGCAGGACCCTTCTTTGTAGAGGCGCCAATCAGTTCCTAGAAGATTAAGTCACCGGTCGAACAAGCAGAAGCTGGCTTCATTTGGAGACAGGCGTGATGGACAGGGGGACGCTTTGATCAGCCCTAAACAAGAGAGATCATTTGCTCTGGTAAAACTTAATCGTCATAGTGCACGGGTCGTTTCTGGTGTCATTACCACGGCCATTGTGCCATTGGCGTTCACGGGGAGAAGTTGAGTCTGGTCGTCACCTCTGACGGTCCTGCTCCCTATTCGTCAGAAGAATGAGGATTTTTGGTAGTTAGTTCGAAGGCAATGTTAAGCTGATGAACATCCTGAGATGTATATCACAATCAGGGTCTAACAGCGGACGTTCTCTGGAGAACGATGATTGATCACACTGGACCCGAACTGTTAGTCTAAGCAGTGACTCTCTTGTCATAAGGAATCTATATAACCTAATCTAAGGCAGTGGTGGCATCAAACACAACTCATAGCAGCAGTAGGAAGCACCCATTGAATCTGGTATCAGCTAATTGCCCTGCAAGCTGGTCGAGTCAATGTCAATGGTACACGAGGACAAATTGTCTTACATTGTGGAATGCAAAGCGCATAAGGCAACAGATCAGGACATTCTACTTGGGACAAATAAACCGGTGTCCAGCAAGATCCCAGACCTTAAATAAAGAGCTTCTACTATTGGCCCTCAACAGCATCCACAAATGGACGAAATGATGTGGCAAGAACACAATTTAGCCCCGTTTCTCTAGAACACATCGGAAGGCATGAAGAGAGCCATTTGAAGGGAAAATACAAGCAAAGCTAGGGCCTGGAACTGGCATCACATTCATGGACCCATCCTGGTATAAAAGCCTTTAATCTCGTGGCCAACGGCAGAGAAAGTCATCAATCTTAATGAACTTAAACAGATCCAGAGACTAGCGTGAATAGCCTCTACTGGTATCCTTCGCAAACACAATGAACGTCAAGGAATCAACTGCAATGAGTGCCCGACTTTCGAAGCAATCTAACCTTTGGGTGGAGTGCCACATGAGTGTAATTCAGGCCTCAACACAGACTAGATATCCTCCGCCATGATAAGACGTTGTTAAAGCCAACAGAGGAGGACGGGAACAAGGTCCATTATTGACATAACCCTCATGAGCAGTAGTCTGCTTAGAAGAACTAACTGGCGTCTTAGCGATCACTATACGCACAGAGCTCAGAGAGCTGGTGTTAAGGACCACTGACACTCTGCCTACAGGTTGGAAGCAAACACCTTAGACGAGGAGCTACTTAGCTATGTCATTCGCTAGACAGTAGGAGTGAAATGGAATGATGTTCAACCAAAATGAACGAGATAGTGTCCCAATCCTAGCAATTACAAGAGAAGACAAAATTCAAGACCAAAAGGCGACGAGACTTGAAGGTATTCACAGGAGCTAAATGTCTTTCCAGAGCCGTGGAAGTGACAGCGACTAGTCCTACTGTCAAAAGAACCCAAAGAACATGATAAAGCCTCGTCTTATTGGTCCTCTTCTATGATTCCGACGACAGAACCAAGAAAAACCTAACAACCGACGCGTGGTGTACCGCAAGGATCGGCTTTGGGTCCTTTACTATGGAACGTGATAGCTACGGCTACCAATTGCACGGAAAGCCCACTTTTCATCGGGGTCACAGACGAAATTGCCTAAGATTTGGAAGCCTATTTCGTATGGTATGGTCTTAGTCATCGCGGCTTCAATGCTCCCCATCGATACCCTGACCATACTTACAGCAGGAGAGCCCAAAATGATTGGTTAGACTCCCCAAAAAGAGAAACCACAGCATAGTGATCTAGCAACAAGAGTGGGACGCAACACAGGAACGAAGATGGACGCATCAGCTTATACCAAGGGTCGACACTGGGCTTCACACAATTTTTGACGGGCTATAGAGAGTATGTCTTTCAACGCAAGCACGAGACTGTTCCATATTACTCTCGGTGGTTCCATGAGGGCAAAATTCGATCAAACATGAAGGCGTGTTCAGCAAGAATCCGACACTTTAGGCCTGACTTCTAGCTCAACGTTTAGAGCATTCATTCCAAGAAGGAAGGATTGGACCAACAGAAGAACAAAAAGTCCGCGTAACGACGAAGATATCGAGACTCTACTTGCGGCCCCAAGATAGTCGAGCGCCCTAGGCCTCTCCACCCACAGCAGTGCGTTCCAAGCGGAAGTTCCAGCGATAGCAGAGAGTCAAGCTGTTGGAAAGCCTATCGTCATCCACACTAGTCTTACCGAGGCACTGAACAGCAAACAAACGATCAATGTTGCTTGAATGATGACTCATTCGCTCACAAGTCAATATTGATTGCGTCCTAGAATGGTATCGCTTTGAAAGCAATGTAACTAAGCCACAATTAGCTATGCACGCTATTCACTCTCAAAAAGAACGAAAAACAAACAAACACTCTTTGACAGAAGTCACTCAATCTACTTGAGCACACACATTCCAATAGTCACACTGCCGCAGCTCAGTGCTCCTGCCTCCATCTGTTCGCAAATTGATAAGCAATGAACCTAATTCAATCAGTGGACAGAATCTCCATAAATCAACACACAGCCTGTCCCCGAGTACCGATTGTATTTTATGTTTCGCAGAATTTTTCCAATTCCACAACGTTCTCGCCAACTGACACTGACAGTCAGTCGTCTCGCTGACTGTTGTCTCCCACTCCTCAATCTATCATCTTGTCGTCGTTGTCGTGACCTGCAAGCAAAACGTCAATTGGCAGCAACAGTCGTTGTCTCTGTCAGCTTTATGTAAATTAAAACTCAAATATTTACTCTGATTGATTGATACAGAATCGTCTGGTCGCGTTCAATCTGTCATATACTCTTGTGGGTTTCACTTTCACTTGGTTCCCCTCTCTGTTTCGTTCCAAGCCACTTGGGTTTATCTAATCATCTTTTCTGTTTTTTTTTGTCGGTTAATTTAATTTACTTCAAGTCCTGATCCTTATCCCCCCGCCTGCCATACTTAGAACCAGAGAACGACGGAGGAATGGAGGCTTTTGTCCAAACAATGGAACCTCAACTCTTCCACTCTGAGAGAACAAAAAAAGAGGTTTCACTTTCTGATAAAAAATTTCCATCGGAGCTACTGGTTTTGCGAACCTCTTGCGTCTTGCCTCTTCTGGTGGTTCTATTTCTGCGGAACGCATCGGATAGGATTCCTTTTTCTTGGTTTATTTGCTGCTCGATTCTGGAAATGATAAAAATAGCCGGACTTTACTTTAGCCGGTAGAGAATAGAATCATCGACTGCCATACAAACAGACAAACTGGCTGTGGAAGGAAATGGCAAGTTCTTCTTTGTTCCGTGGATAGGTGAGCGGAGGAGATTTGTGCGAAGATAGTGAGAATGTGGTTGGGGATTTTTTTTAGTCGGACAATTTGAAGAACTGGAGAGCTGAATGTGTCTCTAGATTGAAATTTAGAAAAAGTTTCAACAAAAGTTAATTGATCTCAATGATATCGAGTCTGTGATCACAGAGAAAAGTTATATGCACGATCACCTACGATCACTAGTTCTGCCATTGATCACAATGATCACTCATTGAGGCGACGAGTGAGGGAAGTTATGTATAACTGATCTGGCATAACAGCAGATCAATGAACGATCATTGAAGAGTGTTCACACGATCGGTACACGCTTGACATTGGTTGTCACACAAAAATCTTCATTGGCAGATCGGACAATATTGAAGATCAAAGATCAAACCTTCAAAAGATGTTGAAGAAAGTGGCGATCTAGAAGGTTATATACACGATCAGCTAGGATCGCTTGTTCTGCTATTTAGAACGATCACTCAGAGCGACGCCTTATGAATGAGTTCAAAGTTTCATGGACAGGGATAAGTGATCTGTAAAATCTGCGGACCACCTAACGATCCTTATAGAGTGTCTGCACGATCGGTAAATGCCTGACAGATGGCCGTCTGACAAAAAATTTAAGATCACATGTAAGACATTTGGTACACATTTTTAATTGGTAGATCGGAAAATATTGAAGATCGAAAGTCAAACAGAAAAGATTGAAGGAAATGGGGTTTTTTCGTACTGATCTAGCGGGCTATATGCTGATCAGTTAGATCGGAATGATCGCTCAATGGAGTTCATGAATAAGTTCAAAGTTTCACGAAAGTGGATCACTGATCTGGGATATCAGCAGACCCCTTAACGATTATTTAAGAGTGTCGACACGATCGGTAGAAGCCTGGTTGTCAGATGACAGTTCGACACAAAAATCGGCAGAGCACACTTGGTAGATCGGACAATATTGCGAGATCGCCCAACATATGTTTGTAGGCTTAAGAGCTTGGATTCAGTGAACTTTCCGAAGCAGAGCAGACTTTTCGTCTCTTATCCACGAGCCATTTGAGCCCGAGAGACTCTCTGGATTGCCAGACATTGATACAGTCTTTGTATAGATGTCCCGCTGTCTTGATTTCCCCCAGACATAGTTCACAAGTATGATCCTCTCGAAGACTTGATCTGTATTTAGCGCTACAACCCATTTTAGTGATCCTCGCTTTCCTACGGATGAGTGATCCCGATTGGCATTTTAATAGCCCTTTTAGCCTGCCTATAGCCTTCCACGGTTGACTCTATTGTTCCGCCGCAACCAAGTCATTGATCAGATGCTCTACCAGCTCTACCAGTTTGCGGCAAATTGTTCTGGAATGAGCTAGATTTCAGCTAGAAGGCTTTCTAGAGGAAAGTGCGACTCCTATTCTATTGGATCCTACATTAGCGTAGAACGATGATTGAATGAGTTATAGTATAGCGTTACAGCCGGTGTTCCTCAAGGTTCCACACTGAGTCCGATACTGTGGAACCTAATGTATGATGACGCCAGAGGTAATTCGCTGAGGTGTAGGAACACGATTGCAACAAAGCTAGTGCCAGACGGACTACATGTAATGGGCATGGATTTACAGCTTGCAGGGCAAAAGGCAGAAGTAGAGCTCATTGACAGCTGACGACTTATGCGGACTATAAGAGTGATCGTGGGAGATAACGTTGTGGTTTCCCACCCAGAGATGAGATTCCTTGGTTTTACTTTAGATGCAAGGCTAAGTTTTGTAGCAATAGCAAAGCCTACGCTGGCAAAGGATAGCACCAAATGTTGGCGACTGAAGGTACAAGAAATGACAGCCCGATATGGACTAGACCATAAGGACAAAGTCTTACAGAAATAAGACGGAAGGAGCCTACAGAGAGTGTACAGCGCCGTTCGAACAATCTTCTAAGTTGAGGCATGTGTATGGTCTGGCAGGGTACTTTTGGTAGAGAAGCCCAAGTGAAACAGCCCATCGAAGACACACTGAGGTCTGAAAGAATCGCAAGAGAGATGGTACCATGATGAAGACAGATGGACGCAGAGATTAACGCTTAATAGGAGGCATGGAGAGCTGAATTTCTGCCTGATCTGGCTGTGGATGCGTCCGAGGCTACGACAACAATCCCTATTGCTCGACTTGCATGAAAGTTATTGAGAACGTGGAACACATCATGTTCTATTGCCCACGATATCATGAAGACCAGTGGATGAGGACCTAACACCAGACAACTTTGCTAGACAGATGATGAGCAGGTAGGGATACTATAGCAACTATTGTGGAGGAACAGCGATGAGAGAACCATAACAGCTCAACATGCTGCGAGTAAGATTGAGGTCCTCCCTTGCGATGAAATGCTTGATAGCAATGCCACTGGAGTCAGGGGTAAGACTTGGCTTTAGTGGGTGCAAGTCATTCCGACTTCCAAGGCTTCCCACAGTGCAGTAGGATTTCTCCGTTGAATGTTTGGCGAGTGCTCGCAAAAGGCGGTTTGTTTCGTTAGGTACTAGTCCAAACCAGTAACCACAGATTCTACTGCCAATCACAAATTTGTCTTCCATTCGTCTAGCGTCTGACTGGAAATTTGCGAATTTCTCTTTATCTACACATGTACATATGTATGAGGGCAACAGCACCTTGTCACCGTACGACCAACCATTCGTCACCACCAAACTTCCGATAAGAGAAGGCCTCCACGACCATATGCAACGAAACAGTGGTGCGTAACCCTTGGTACGTCCTCCTCTCTATTTTCTTTTTTTTTTTTTTTTATTTCCTCCTTATCACCTTGTTTACTTTGAGCAATCATTATCTTTTTCGTTCTTTTATGTTTGGGTTTTTTGCTTTTTTTTCCTTCTCTCTAATTGAGGAAGGCTAATTGTGCGTGTGTGTGTGTGTTTGTGGAGCTTATCAGTGCGTTCAGTAGGTACAAATGTAAACAGTTTTTGAATTGAGGTAGGTTTTGATAGCAAACACACAAAAAGGACAAAGCAAAGTGCTATCAGTGGATTGTCAAGAGGTCTATTCATGCTGAGCGAATGAATGACATGTGCTGTTGTCATTTGATTAGGTACTCGCAATCGTATCTGAAAGGACAAATCTTGCGACTGGGTTCGTGAGTCGTCAAGGGTTCAGTCATATTCTTCCTAGTGGACACAGGCTTTACGAATGGCCTCATAGAATTCATGGTATGAAACTTTGTGAGGTTGGGTGTGGACTTCCTTGTATAGGATGCCCTCTTAACCTAGGACTCACCTTATGCCTAAAATAAAAGACGACGTGTCAGCAAGAGCGAAGGGAGTATTGCCACCAGAATAGAACATCGAAACATCAAGAAGTGCGACTTGGAGTGCGATGGCAAGACCTGGCTACGCAAACACAAGGAGGAGAATCTACAGGAGAGGCAGAGCTGATAGGATGGCGCAACTGCAACACCCAGTGAAAGGCTTAGATCGTTGTGTCTTTCTATCGAATGAGGAGAGTAGTATCAATTAATTCGTCAGAGATTCCGAAGAGATAGCTGGCCATATGATGCAATAGAACCCTCTAACACAGAATTTTAGCATCCACAGTACTCCTGTGTGTGGTTACAGTGTAGAGATCGCAAATTAAATCTTTGAATGAAAGGTTTGGTGCTCAAGTTCCGATCAAATCGCTCAGAAAGCACTCAGTGTATTTCATGATGAACGCGAAAAAATACTGTGAATTACGAACGAATGCAAAAATCCCATGCAACTCTCTGCTAGTCTATTTGAATACCACCCATGGAGAATAAATATTAAACAGAACAATCAAGAATAAATCAGGGAAGTCGGAGAGGACTAAGGAACGTAGGCTTAGGGCATATAGGACGAGTGAGAGTTAGGCAAACAGGTTGCTTTGGTAGAAGAGAATGTCAACGGCTCACCTTATTCACTACACGTCCATTGTGCCCAACAGTTAAGAACCAAGTTGCTATTGGGTATTCCTTATGAGATTGTCCTTCATGCAGTACTCTGTCGCAACTGCGACTAAGTGTCATAGCGATTTAGCTGTAGCGTTGTAGTCGATATTTGTTGGCCTCCTTGTTGCCTATTTCCCTGCACCCAGTGCTAAGTGATACACTAGACTGAAGAAGGGCTTATTAAGAACTTATGGGTGACTGTTCTCTGGCTAATTCATTCGGTACATGGGATCTGCATGTCAACTAAAGAAGGTCACCTTATTGGCCACTCTAAATAGGGTTTGGCTTTGATCTTACTGACGGCGACCGACAGTATTGTTTTGAGCTCAGGCTGAGGGTCATAGATGGCAGGGATCGACCTGCAGATATGAAGATAAGCTGTGAACAACCAATAAGTAGCCCTTGACCAAGAGCGGTAGAGATAGAGTGCTAGGCTGAAAAGGCCACAGGAACCCCTGCTAGTTTTTTGTGACAAGACGGGCTTCAACTATGTTTTAACCCACCTCCTGGCCTTTGGACAACGAAGTGACACTATAGGAAACCATAGTTCCAATGGAATCCTTCAAAGTATTTTCCACATCTCTGCCATCCTAAACACTGCGACTGAACCCAGTAGGGTAGTAATTGTGGCCCACAACGTTTCAAAATTATTGGGGGCTGACGTTGCAGGAGTGAGACTCCATCGAAATGGCTTGAAGGCTTATGCTGTAAGCGCCTTCGCTAAAACCTTGACAGGCCTCAAAGTACGTTCAATGTTTGGTGGCGTAGGACTAGATCTAGGCTTCTTGGTTACCACCAACCAACTCCTAACCCTCTGGTGGGCTCACTGCATACATAGGCAGCCAGGAGATCTCTAGTTGATAGTAGAGTGGTAGTGGCTCTGAATCTGGACCCTTCCGGAGGAAGTCTATGGTGAGAAGATCACTAGTCAGAAAGTCACTAACGAAAGGAGAGGAAGTCCTGAAACAGCAGTGGGTCCAAAAGAAGTGAGGTACCTTTGCTGGATCCAAACATGCATGAACCCTGGTGGGAAATGTTGGAAGATGGAAAGAGGCGTTCAATGTCGCACCAGCCAATGCTTGACGCAATAGGGAGCATCAAAGTGTTCTTTATGAGGTTTCAGTGATTGAGATGTCTGAGGACGATGCCAAGCAAGTCATTCGTAGAAAGACGATCACGGGCCTCACATCAAGGCCAAAGCACAGCAATGAATTGTCAAGCTTGAAACACCTTAGCCCCCAGTCGAAGCGAAAAATACATCCCGCGGTGAAGTGGAGCTTCATAAGGACGGCAAAACCCCAAAGCTAGAAACAATGAGCAGGCCATGAAGATTTGAGAATCCGCCAGTATGGTGAGCAACGAGCGACGGCAGCGCCTGGTCAACAGTTGATGAGAGCAAGGCAAGGTATAACCAACATTTGAAAAAAGTAAACTTCAACACACAAATGCCAAGAATCATTCTTTTATTTGATAACAAAGACAACTCACCAAACTTCAGTCTTTTTTAAAGTTCGCTTACTTTTGAAAAAAGTACCTCGAAATGAATCACCCATTATACGCACCTTAGGCGTTGTTTTAGAGTGTTTTGCCTTAAAAACAAAACCCAATGCGTTTTCTGGTAGTTGTAAATGCAAATTTAAATCACCTAGACGACACTAAAAGTCCCAACTAAGACCACATCCCAAGCGGAACCACTTAACCCCCTCAACTCATATCTATGGCTAATTCCAATTAATTAAAACCAAACCATCTCCATAAAGTCTTGTCTAACTTCTCCTTTTCGAGAGCTGTGAAATCGATCGAATTCAAATGAAACGCTGACTCACCTTCAACTCTTTCGCAAGACTAACCTTTTCTCCCAGATGCTCGAGGCCTAGTTTTTTTGTATACAAAATCCGTTTCGAGAAAAGCAACAAAAAAAAAACACATGAAATAAAATAGCTATCTCCTCGATTAGCATTTATTTATTAAAACAAACAAACAAACAAACTCCAGCTTATGTCGCACCAAACAAAAGCCATGGTCGCACACATGAACCTGTCGCAAAAAAAAAAAAAACACAAAAATGTAGTGAAATCCAATAAAAGAC
This sequence comes from Chalcosyrphus nemorum, assembly GCA_949716465.1. Classification (NCBI taxonomy): domain Eukaryota; kingdom Metazoa; phylum Arthropoda; class Insecta; order Diptera; family Syrphidae; genus Chalcosyrphus; species Chalcosyrphus nemorum. The sequence goes on from OX454332.1 coordinate 43,252,541, forward strand.
TTCAAAAAAACAGAAACTAGTTAGCGGAACAAATCGCTGACTTTCATTGTATCTATAAAGTTGTAACGAAAAACCCTTCAAACAAAAAAAACCGATCAATGACAACCCGATCAGCATGATCATCGTTGCATATCAAGTGTCTCTCGTCTGTAAGTTAGTAAGAGACAAAGCAATAAACGCCCACACTACAAGATCAAGGGGGGGATCAGCAGCAGCAGCAGCACACAGCAGACCAAAACTAGAGGAATTTGCATAAACGATCGATCGGAAATAGCTGCTCCTGGGTAGAGGTATCTCTCTCGCTCTGTATGTATGTATCTTTGGAGCTGCTTTCTCGAATTTGATCACTTGATGTAGCGACAACAATTTGGGTGACTCAATCGAGTACTTGGCTTTCTTTAATGATCACCACCACCACTCCCACCATCAGCGATCGGTGATCGGTCGCTTAATCTCATTCCTTAAATCAGCCTCATCCTCGTTTAGTTCCAATTTCTCTTCCAATTAAAATCGACAGGTAACAACCGTCCAACACACACGACCGAATGACCTGCTTAAAGGAATGCCCGCTTTGCAAATTACTTAGCTCAGTTAATTGAACCGCAAAGTTCAGGTGATAAATAAAAGGTTTTTTTTGCTGTTTAAATGAATTTTGTTCGACGGTGTGACAGTGGAAAAGAACAAACCACTCGACAGACTGGTGCAGTGCGCGCGACAGGCTTTTTTTTTACATCGATCGAGGTTGAATGGAATCTTAATGAGGCGCGCAAAGGTTTTTAATCGGCACGCCCAGAATAATACTGCACGACTGGTCTGCGGGTATAAATAATTAAATTATTGAATCGAGGTGACATTTGGTAAGTCAGGCTAAAATTTTGCACGACTTTGTGTCTGTTAGACGGAGTGGGAGAGCCTAAAGCTTAATTGAGACTACTTCAGTTGGCTTTTGTGTGGTCAAGTTGATTTGTCGGTGCAGGTGATTTTTTTGACGGAAATTTGCAATTTTTCAATCGATAAGATGTTGTGATAAGAATTGCAGTGTTGGCAGCAGAGTTTTCACTTGCTGTCGTTCAGGAATTGTAGCGCCAACGATCAGTACCAGCTGTATGCCTCTACCTACACATGTCCTTATCCCAGCTCATATTTTGGACTAAAAAGATACAATTTCTAGGAGCCACAGAGGTACAAAGGAACTAACTTTCTTATAGCCAGCTAGAGTGCGAATACTTTGTACAATCGACCTTTTCAGATGAGGCCTCACCATCATGCCAACATGCCAATAGTGCTCTCAAGTTAAGGTTAGGTCAAGTTGACTTAGTTGAGGACATGAAACAGCAGGCACCATAAAGAGAACTTCGTTTTACCTAAGGCGAGTCTTTATGGCTAACTAAAAGCATCCAAAACCATAGCAATATTCAAGCCAAAGTGGAGCGGACGGTCCAGCAATTTAGAGGCTTTAAAGCAGGGGAAGGTGATTTATGGAGATGCTAGAATCCCAAATAGTCCGTAAAGAGGACTTCCAGCATCTCAGCATCAGTTCTCTTAACTTTACTTTCAAATTCAAAGCATTGGGCAGAAGTCACATTGTGTAAACACCCATTAAAGGCAAAAAAAAAGTCTCCTAAACAACGCTTGCAACAAGCGACTGCCCGCTGTGTTGAGTGAACGTTTGAAACCATTTCTTACCAACCTAAGTAACCCATATGAGTGCGGTCTGAGACCAGGAGAACCCACTATCAACCAAATACACACACTAGGACAGATTGTGGAAGAAATTCAGGAAAAGAAAGTTAATACCCATAGCCCTTTATGGATTTCTAAGCTGCCTAAGAGTGTATAGGTTCATCGGGAAGAGCTATACAGAGCTAGCTACCCAACTTATTGACATACTACAGAACAGCTTACTCTGCTCCATCAGGGTCGAAAATGTCACCTTAAATGACAAAAAACTTGACAATGGTGTGCCCAACCTACAAACCACCATAAGAGGGACAATATTTCGATACTTACAATCACTAGCTTGCGGGCGACATTTATATAATTGGAAGGAGTGACCCTGATGTCAGAAGTGGCAAAAATCTGTTGAATTGTTAAAGCGGGACAACAAAAAATTAATCAAAAATCAAAAGGGCAATCAACATCGACACAATGTCACAATAGGCAGTCACAACTTTTGAGGTAATTAAGGACTTTGTCTACCTCCGCTGTTAGCTCGAGCAAAGAAGAATCAATCTTGCCCATTGGTGTTTCTTTGGCCAAAGAGAAGTCTTCTGTAGAGCGACTTAGGTAGCCCTGTAAAAGACATTAGAGTATCCTAGTCCTGAAATATAGCGCCAAGGCATGGAGTCCATCAAAACCGAAAAGGAATGCCCCTGTTTACTTTGAGATAAAGGGTTTTCAAGTGATTTATGGGCCCGTCTGCATAGACATAAGCAAGTGGAGAAGTACGCGTCCAACGGCTGATATGATTGGTGCGCATTTGGACAGAATAGACTTCAATGTCTAGGCCCGAAAACTGTTCAAATGCCCTTCCAAGGGACGACGCAATACAGGAAGGTGGCGCCTTAGGTCAGACAAGCAAGTGGAAAGAAACCTCAATCAAATTGGTGCGCCCAACTAGAAGCAGTTGGCTAGTGACTAAGTCAGTTGGAGAGGTTTCTAGATTGAGATCTTTCTTGAACTGTAGCGCCATCTAATGAGAAGAAAAAGAAGAAAATTCGTGAAAAACTGTGCACTGAGTCAGAGAACTACTCTCTTCTCAAGTGGGATTAGCTCGAGCTAGTGCAGTATGTCCCGTGAAACGTGTGTGTCCTTGGAGTACCTGCAGTCCTAGTCCCTTGACCTGTTTCCTTGGAATAAAAGGTCTAACAACAAATTCTTTGCCCTCTATATGGCAGTGTCAAGGCACAAAATCCGACATGGTTCCATGCCCTCAAAATGGCAAGCTACTCTAGCCGTCAATAAAAAATGGTGAGTCATTTGTAGGCTCAAACCTTTCGGTTGACACAGTGCTTTCTTATTCTTTCTTACCAAAGCTCGCCAGAAATACATATGAATACCTACTCTCATACTGATATAAAGGATATGAGCGATGGGTGACTTAGAAAAGTGAAGAAGGGATAGGGAAGAGTTGGTTTAGCTTCATCCTTCATCCTTTCATGGGCTGCGTCCAAATTCTTTGGGAGAATTCGGTGTAAACTTCGCATTCATTTGTAATTCACAGTATTTTGTAAATATCGAGTCCATATGCTTTGTATTTCAACTAGAGCTATCCTCCACATGATGTGTGTCCCTTGTTGGCTTAAGACACATCTGTAAATATTGGTTAAGTCGTTGTAAGGAGTTGTTTATGACAAACTTACCTTTTTGAGAGTACTACTTTGTATAGTGTGCCAAAGTCGGATTTCTCTGGGATATTAAGGAAGGAACTTATTGCCCTATTCCAAAAACTTTAAAGCGTTTTGCATTAGTGAGCCGTAGCCCACTTTTATACACTTTTATGAGCCAGAACAGCTGATCCTCGTTGGTTTCTATAATTTGAAACACTATCGTTTCACTGATGTGTTCCATTCTCTTTCTGTTCTCATCTGTCATTTTTCCCTTCAATGATCAACTCCAACCTGCCCATGCTGCCTTTATGATTCACAAATTTTGTCAGAAAAAAATATTTCCTCCAAACGTGAGGCCCTAGTAAAATTCTCTTTAATTTGATATCCCACATGATGGGCAGCAAAATAAAATTGCCCCAGAAAGTGCCCATCTAATGAGGGCTTCCGAATAATACGTCCGTTCGCGTACTTTTTGCACTAAATTTTGTACATTATCTATTTTCAAAGAGTGGGGGTAAAATTCTCTCAGAAAGAACGAAAAAGTAAACAAACGGGTTGAACAAGAAAAAGTGGAAAATACACTGATTTGACAGATCTGACAGTTCTCACACAATTGGGAAAATTTCTTACTCTCTCGTGAGAGCTCTCTTCTGTGGTAAACAAAGAAAACAGTAAGAATTCATTGTTTTGAAAGGGCACGCGAACGGACTGAATATGTACGTAACGATATTGTCAGCTGACTGACGGATAGACATCGTATCAAAAGGTCCGAGGCAGTAAAAGATGACAGTAGAACCAATCGCTGTCAAAGCAAAGGGTACCTCTACTCAGTCTCTCTGAGCGAAATCGTCTTTACGATATCTACGAACTAAGGCACCCGAAATGCCTGTCATTTTGGGTCACCCCATTCTTTGCAGCACTCCCTAAACCAAAACTAGGAATAGATAACTCAAAGACTAAATACCACTCTCTCCGGGTCAAAGTCCTCCTTACGAGTCGAATAAATGAGACTGAAATTTATAGCCGCAAAAACAAAACTCGTTTATCGGTCATAAAATCCACTTTCAGCGCTGCGTTCTGTCTTTGCCAATCCAAGATAAACCTCATTTACCCAGAACTAGAAAAATTCTAAACTCCAATTTCACTAATCACCCCCAACAAACAATCAATTTCGAAAAGTTCCCCCCCGAAAGTTACTCCATAAGTCGCGCGCAAGCACACACAAACAAACGACATTCATTCAAAAATCTATCTATCCGTCGTGTAGTTGTTTATTTTACCCACATAATTCAATCCATAAATACGCGAAACACCGATTCTGTCCCACTTCAGGGTATCTCTAGCCCAAAACAACCTCTTGCGTCTCTCACAGTCTGTCTGTGTCTGCATGGGGTCAATAATTAGCGTGAAATGAACACTAGACTCGAGCGAAAAAATTCGCGTCAAAAGAAGAAATATACACAAAGAACACAATCGATGTATCCATTAGATATGTAGGTATCCATTCGGTGACTTAATCCTTTGTCTCTCTTTTTATACAGATTTTGGACAAACTTGCTGCTGGCTAGCTCTGACTGTTAGCTGCTGCTGTTGGTTAGATAGATATCCAAAGTGGTGATTATGACGTAACACACGATCGAGACACGATCTTGATAGTGTCGAGAGATCACTGTTTTCTTTCACTTATTCTTTTCTCTTTTGTTTGGCACTCTCCTTCATTTGAAAACAGGTAGACGAAGGCAGAAACACTTTTTTTTGCTCTTTTTTGAAACCCCCCCTTCAGAGAGATGCACTTTAGACAACACAGAACACAGACCTTGAACTTCACAATTTGTATCTAAAAGAGAGATACTCGAAAACTCTATCATGGAAACGAGAACCGGCAAAGCACTATATACACACACGACGACCAAGACGACGACTGGGAAAGATCACCGCGACACAGCGACAAAACGCACGAGGAACAGAACTTTTTGCACACAAAAACTACCAATAAGGAAATTCAATTCGTATCTACAAAAAAAAGAACACAAAACAAAAAGACAAAACAAAAAAAAAACACCGTCGCCTCGCGTTTCGCAAAATTGCGCGATATTTCATCGACAAATCCGTCGAAAAGCAACTGAAAGACTGCGGCGGCAACATAAATTCATAGTCCACGAGGAGGAGGCCTCTTGTTTGTTTGCGCGTATCTACGATCGAGTCAAACTTCACTTCATACAAAAACGACGACGACTTCGAACCGCAGCGTTCGACACGCTCTCAAACTCGAAGCCAACAGCGGCCCGGCCGTGTCGTCGCAACGCAATCTGCAAACAATAAAGCCGGTGTTTTTTTTTTCTCTTCTCTTCTCTCTCTCTGTTCGTTTTATTCGCCGTTTTTTTTTTCAACTGCTTTTTGTTGGTATTGTTCCTTATCGCTTCGACCGACGTATAGTGAAACTAACACACGAATGCAATACAGACGAACGGGTGCAGCAGTTCGTATCTATGTGGACTGTGGGCTTAGAATTTTTATGGGGAGTTGCACCGCAGCAGTGGAGACTTTATGCAGACACTCGGTATCTGATTGCAAAACTACCAGCCAGTACCACCAGCTGGGTGGAGGATTCAAATGTGAAGTGGAGAGTTTTGTGTGTGCGCGCTGCCAAGTTGTACTTCATAGTGTTTGCCTTCTTTTTCGTGCTCGTTCGCGGTTCAATGCTCATGCACTTGTAGGCATATGTAGCGAGTCCCACCACCATGTGGGCTTTGGTTTTTTTTTATGAAAATTTGTCTGGTGGAAAATGTGCGAAAAATGCCATGGAATGGTAGTTCAGAGGTTAAGAACACCATGGAATGGCACAGGTGGTGGTGGTGGTAGACTTTAATTTAAAGATGACTTCTTAAACTGGGAGGGGAAAAAAAGCTGAACCCGTTCTGTACACCAGTTACAAGGAGCCTCTGCCCAATTCCACCTAGACTCAGAAGGAGCCTTTAACAATGTGAAGGGGGATTCAATCCAATCGAAGCTAGATTAACCCAATGAAGACCCTGTGAGAGCACATGCTCAAGTCAAGCTCATGGTGAGACATTGGTAGGCAGATGAGTAAAAGGCTAAAGATATATGCAACAATGAGGAGCGGCCAGGCCAGATAGGGTAGCTAGATCTCACCTCGTTCCACAATCTGAAAGGCATATGACCTAGATGACAGACAAGTAAACGAAGGGGCAAGCACAACAAGCAGAAGTCCTCTATCTGTTGATAGACATTGCTCTAATAGCGAGATAGAAGGCCTTGCCTTGACAATACAATACACAGCTCTACTGGTGTAAAGCTGATTCTTGACACCATTAGAAAACTTCCACAATCAGCCCTCTACAGCCTTGACAAATGGTTAAAAGTTTGTGACCTGTACTTTAATACGGAAACTACCACCGTTTGGCTCATTAAGACTAGAGAGCAATCTACTACAAATGTCGGTCAAAGGACGAAACTTAAGATGCTTACCTGACCCTAAACTGAACTGGTAAGAGAACACATCCAAAGTACTAAAGAGAGCCCTTATAGCCCATCCTCACATATGGGCCTTCAATCTGGTGGGTCATTGTTAAACACTTGGTCCAGCAGGAGGAAACTTTTCAGTCACATCAAGAGACTAGCATGTATAGCCTCTTCTGGTGTCATGCGGGCCACAACGACTGGCGCCCTTAAACACACTTTTGGTCCTTCGAGCCGGAACCCAGTGAACTTAAAGGTCAAGAAGTCAACTGCAATGAGTGTCATGCGTTTAAAGCAGTCCAACTGACAGCATCACATATCCTAAATTCAGCCACAATATTAGTGCAGTCAACCCAGGAAGGAAGGACTGGCAAAATGAAGAGCTATAAGAAGCTTTACAGGCGGGCTTAAGGCAGACAAAGACGTTCGTCAGAATACGAAATTACTCTAAGACTGTCATAGCACAATAGTGTCTTCCCAGCGAGAGCAGCCTTCTCATCCAAGCTAGTCAAACCGAGACGCTGGTTAACTGCTGCCAAGAAAAGCTCAGAACATATAATGGAAGCCAAGGAAACAGAAAGGCGACTGAGCAGAATGAGATCTGAACAAGACCTTCGTTCTTCCTGCCTGAGAATTTGTCAAATACAAAAAATCCACTTTGGGAACACAAAAAGATACCAGCCAATGTAACTGGCACAGAGGCAACAAACAGAAAGTAAGTCAGCATTATTGTTTGCGTGTACCCAAGAAGAACGACGTTCAAAGAAACCCTCCGACTCTAATCACAAATCTTCAAGCTTCTTCAAGTGCTGGCAACCAATAGGCTTATTAGAAGAGCACCTGAACGAGATAGGGCGGCAGAAATCAAACTGCCAAGAGCTAGACGAACAAGTGCTGGAATACGAGCACGAGGAAGCCAAAAATGCAATACAGGTCCTCCAACACCGGCTGTAAGAAGGAGATTTTAGAGAGCAGTGAATGTATGTACTCGGATGGTTTCTGATATAAAAGAGCCATTTGTTGCCGAGCCTACTTCAAGGATCTCTCTACGAGCTAGGATGTCTGTCCCGTGCTATTGACCATCAACAACACAATATCGAGGGAATAAGGATAAAGAAATATCAAATGCAGAAGCCAATGCAGCAGCTTTTACTGTCTGTGCTTTTCCATCAACGGTGGCCAGTGGTAGAACTAATAGTCAGCTTCCATTTGACAGCGCGGATCTACCACTTGCAGCAAACAACAGAGAATCCATTAATTCATAATTTGTAGGACAAAGCTAAACCCCTTGCAATAGACACCACAGTGTCGAATCCTGATCCTGATCCTGAGACAAAATCACCTAGCACAAGTCCCAAAGCTACAGCCTCCCTCAGTCCAAATATGGTGATGGAAGGCGTCAGTGAGATAAGGCTAAAACAACTTTACAAAAGACAGACTTCTGGAGAACAACCTGGTCATTGAAAAGGATCCAAAGCTAGAGGAAATTGTGCAAAACGTACCTCATATTGTGGAATCGTCAAGAGTTTTAAGCGAATCAATTCAAAGAAGATGAACTGACCTTCGAAGATTGTGAGGTTACAAGCCCCCTGATGAGAATGATGACGATGAAACTGGCTTCATTTCTTCTCTGATAGTAGTAGTAGAGAAGAGGACGACGAAGCTAATGCAATCGAAATAAAATGGAGACGATGAGAAGGTTCAGGAACTATCAAACGTTGACGAATTGCAACTGTCTGAGAAGAAATAAGGATTCAGGACAGTAGAGGAGGAATTTGTTCCTACAAGACTAGACAAAAGAAGGAGATGTTAAGATTGTACCATGTCTCTGGAAAACTTCAAACAAAACGAAAAGGTGATGACCAAATACTTCGTATTTCTAAACAGCGCTTTAGCACAAATGACTTAAACAGAAGCTGCGGCAACTTAGACGCAGAGGAAGATCCAGAGCACATCCTAGCCTCAACAGAAAGACAGTCCTGAGAGACTTCTTCTTCTAAAAGTCGACAAACAAGCCACTAAAAGTCGTTCAAATGGTTTGGTCTGCTGGAAGACCAATGAAAGCTAATATTCCCCTTGTTTCTCTTTTACCTTTCCAGCTACACTGATGCAGGACGACCCAGACAATGGATCCATGTGAGGTGTAAGTACAGGCTACAGTCTCTCCTCTAACCTAGCCTTGCCTAAGATCCATCAAGGCCATGCCACAAACAATCATTGAAGATACTCAGAGACCTGAACTCCAAGTCCTAACTTTTCACAGCAAAACGTTTTGTACATTTCTTCCAGCGACCTTTCTAAAAGGACTCAACAGGTTTGAAAAGGCAGAACAAGAAGCCTTATCATGCCAGTAATATCTTTGGATGTGAGCTGTACTCTTAAGTATTCTCTGGGATTCGAACCTTGAACCTTGTGCGCAGTACTTAGTCCAACGCAATAGTGTCACAGCACCTATTCCTGTTTTTCCGTACAAGCCTGTCGGGCCTGGTTTTATCAAAGAAGAGTCATAGGTTCCTGGTGCAAGACTTTCATGAAATCAACCTCCTTTAACCTTGACAAGGTACACCCAGTGATGTCAGCTTGGGGTATATGGACGTCGAGCTTCCTCTTTCCAACTGTTCAGCTGTTTTATTGCCTGCTATTGCTTCGTATGCCATGTTCCAAGAGTCTTTAGTCCTCCGTCAGAGCACTTTACATTCTCGATTTAAATCTAACATCATTTGCCCTTTCAAGTGTAGAGCGACTCATTGATGTTAGCACTCGAATCTATACTGCACGAAATGTTCTCGGTACTATATCTTCAGAACCCCATATTGGCGAACCATACAGGCGGTCCAGGAGTAGGGATAGTAAAGTGGGTTATGGTCTTCATAATTCTGATCATAGCATCCACGAACAAAGAAAAGAAGAAGAACCTTCTCTTCAGAGAAAGCAAACAGCCCTATGTGCCCCTTCCAAGACATCAAGGGCGCTCTCGTTGGACCCAATGCCAAAGTCTCGATAGCCTTCGGAACGAGTTCGACTGTGTACTTTGTCTCAGAGATATCCGAAGAGTTGTTGGTGTCAAAACGAGCACTTTAACGTCTGCTATAGAAGCTGCGATCAGGGTAGAGAAGAATCCATCTATTTGTCACCTCCTGTCTTAGAAAGTTGCACTACTTCTAGCATCAACTTCTTTTTGGACCTTGAGAAGTTAAAAGGCAAAGTTGTAACCTACACAATGTGACCCAAGTGATCTGCCGACAACTCTACCACACTCTGTCACCTATTTCGAAGGAGACGTCAGTTCCTTTTGACTTATCTTAGACACCAACCAATTTGAAATAATATAGAGCAAAGTTTCGAACCAAAAATGTATGCAGTTCAAGCCCAGCTGTCCCATACCGCCTCTTATACCCAACACCTCTTAAAACAGTCGAATAAGATCACTTTCGTTGAGACTTTAGCAACGCCCAGAACCCCATTTCCCGCTAACGATCATCCTCTCAGTCTCTAATGCGACACATGGCATAATTTGCTGCGCGACAACATTTCCATCCCTCATCCCTCGCACAGCAACTCATAACCAAGCCACCAAATAAAAGCAACCAATATCATTTGGTGATCTTCGAAAAGTAAAATATAACTGCTGCTGGTCGACTAGCGATCGAGGTTTCCTCCTTTCGAATTTTTCACAGAGGCCACAACACTCATAACCTGGTCAGGATCGCGATCGCGATCGCGAATTTTCGATAACACAACCTAACTGCGAAAACAATAAAACACCACGAGCCATAAATCCGTTGCATACTTCATAAATTACCACTTCTGGGGCCCAGCGTGCACAGATGCAGTCAAATGATATTCACACCGATCAACCCGGCTGGCCGTTGGACAGTAAGTATACTGCAAAGTGTGCCAGTCTACCACCTCTCAACGACCACGACGACGATGCGGCAAACAACTTCATAATTCAAAAGAGAAAAAACAAAAACACCATCCATCCATTCAAATGCATATCCACCGCCATCGGTCCATCGCCGGTACTCGTGGTCGTCGTCGTCATCGCCAAATGTGACCTAAAGCGGTTCCACAGCGAGGAGATCGCTCTATCACAAGATTCCGTTCGAATGGCGAGGGGGTTAAGTAACCAGCGACTTTACCGCCACCTGGCGATGTCATTCAACGCCCATGATTGATCGCACCCCTAGACGACTATCGATAATCCTCAACTCAACTCGACTCTTGGCGATTGTCTCACATGAGATCTGTGCCTGAACCAGAAATTGGCAGCCTTGCAACAATTAATTTGCATAATCTTCCTCACGCATGTTGTACACCGTTTTGTCCAATGGCCATTTGTTGTTCCATCCCAGTACCCGTCGATCTAGTGGTTTCCAGTTGCGTTGCACTTGTGTGTGCGCTAAGGAGCTCAGCATGAAATATAGATCGGTGCGCGACGGTTGTTCTAATAAATTGCAATGCAAATGCCTTCACTCGATCACAATTTAGCGATGACTTCCTTTTGGAGTGCCTTCGAGGCAGTGCACGTTCCTGCGTGACTCTCTCTTAAGAAGAACAAGAAGAAGAAGATAAAAAGGTGGAACAAACGATCGCATTAGCACCATTTGACAGATGGTCGTCGTGTTCTGACATTCGACATAAATTGCCTTTTTTTCGTGGCACGCTGTTGGGTGATTCGTTCATTTGGATCTTCTCTAGCGGCGGAGATAGGACCAACCAACCGACCGACGACGGTGCATAGAATTGAAATATTTCAATGGCCATGGTCATTTGTCAATTGGTCGTTTTGCGATGAGGATGCATGAGGACGATGATGACGATGATGCACTCGAAGTGAACGTGTAAAGTATGAAAGAAAGTACTTTACTCCAGACGGAGTTAAGTACCATGTACTCGTAGTTAAGGTTGAGGAATGACGGAACACAGTCATACGCTACGACAAAAGCCTGAAAGGCATGATTCATTGAAAAGGAGAAAATCGACTGCAGGTCAGGGCAATAGCCCGTGCGATGAAAGATGAGTCACACCACAGGGTGACAGAGAAGTCATCATCCTATCGCAAGATGGTGTCAGAAGTAAACAGAAGCCGGGTAGCCACGGATAAGTAAACTCTGCCGGTGTCTAGGAGAAGAGCATTGCAAATTCGCCTTGTTTCTGTAGCACCAACCAAGCAAACACTGCGGCGTCTAGTCGCTCGCCTTAAGACGGGCTTAACAGAGGACAGTAGCAGACGTAATCGGCCTCGAAGCAACACTTCTGTATCGGCGAATGTCCAAGAGACGAGTCATGCCATAGGTTTTTGGCTCAATGTTCCCATCGGCTCCCAGCTCTATTGCACCAATTGGGCAAATACTACGTTGTTTATTCACTTGTCTCGAGGAGACTTGCTCAACAGGAAATAGTAGCAGACGTGGCCGAGTCAGGACCAAGGACCTGTATCGGCGAATCTCCAAGAAAAGTTTGCTACAATCGCTTTTGGCTCACCGTGAATGTCGTCATCTCATCATTTGGAGCACCTACTTGACAAACACTACTGTGTTTAGCCGCTTGCCTTAAGGAGACTGACTTTACAGGGGGCTCAGCGCATCAGTTTGCCAGTTCTGGCTCGAAAAAGCGAACACTACCGCTTTAAGCCGCTCGCTTCAAAGAGGTTGACTTAATAGGAGACTCAGAGGGACTTGTGGGACCAACTAGAAAAACGTTTAGCCACTAGTCTCAGAACAGGAAAGAGAGCAACAGACGTCGCTGCTGTATCGATAAATGTCTAAGAGACGAGTCATGCTATTGGTTTTGACACAATTTGGAACCTACATGGGCAAACACTGCTGCGTCGAGTCGTCCGCTTTAAGGAACCTGGCTCGACAGAGGGCAGCAGTAGAGAGGCCAGCCACGAAGCAGCTATTTGATCGAGAATATCGTTTCTGTGGCTGTAGTTTCTTTGACAAGCTACGCGCTTTACTTCCGAGTTAGCCACGACTGTAGACACCATAAGTAGAGGACCAGGAAGCACTATCAGGTGAGTAGCTAACAATACCCTGCCAGAGCTGATTTGAAACCTAAGATCCAACTCCAAAGTGGTATGTGCCATGCCAAGGGTAATTTTACTACACACACTCAGGGCTTAAGGATAATGAAGCTCCTCAGGCACAGCTAAAGCCTCTTTCGTATTTAACTTCATTGAGTTGTAGTTTCTCCCAACTCGTGGGTCCAAAAAGGAAGAAACACACAAGAATAAGAAAATCGCCAGAGTGTAAGGCGGATGGCTCTGAAAAAAGCTGAACAAACGATGATGCCGAGGGACAATGCACCAGTATGCCAAAAGGTCAATCTAAGTTATGGAAGCCCAACCTATAGATGACGATACAGAACGCAATTCTGAACGGAGGCTTCGAAAGCGCCTGAAGCAAAAGGTGAAAAGGGCGAGAAGGAAGAGTAGGAGACAGAAGCTCTCTAGAATTGTCTTAGGGAAGAGCGACATATCGGTCGATGACCTGACTGATATGATTGCTGTGCTAATGTCAGATAGAACCACTTCCGAAGAGGAAGTACCTACCTACGACGCGATTCAAGAATGATATCGTGAACCATAGTCTATCTAAAGCTAGAATGACGAAAGCGGAAAGTGAAAAAGGCGAGGAAACAGGAGACCAGTTACCCCAAAGCGCAAGTATTCTCGAAAGTAGAGCGAACTGAACCAGGGCAAGTAGGACCAAGCAATGGAGATTGAAGCGCCAGGAGAGAACATGAAAAGCTATAGTCAGGTGACAGCAAACGGCTTCCTAATGGGTGCGACGGATGTAGGAAAGTAGGGAGCAATGAAGTCAGCTCAATTGAGTGCTCCTTCGAAAGCAATGGACTCACTTCTCAATCAATGCTGGTGGCATAAGTGTAAAGGATGCAGCATTGGAGCAAGGAAATGCAGTACCTTAAAATGGACCGCTTCTGCATCCTTAAGGATGTGAAAAGCTTGGTCATCTTTGTCCCATGGGAAACTACAAGCAAGAAAGACAGCCTGCGAGGGCTATGTCACCAGAATAAATGAGGAAGATCGGCAAATGAAAGGATGATCAAATTAAATTGAGCTACCTACTCGTAGTGTCCAAGAGAGGATCAGTTTAATGGGTTGGGCAAGCAGGGGGAGAACTCAATTCTGTGCTGGACACAGTTCTTGTAAAATTTCAAGGAGCACCTGAATACTCAACTTGAGAAGCTTGAGATATGAGTCAAAGCTAGCCCTTCAGTGGGAAGTGCCCGCACCAATTGAATCTTCACCACAGCATTATATGTAGTTGCATCAGTCATGATGACTAGAAGTCTTCTGAAAGAGTCAGTCTGCTACCAAAGCCTTTGACCCTCAAATTAAGGATCAGAAGTCTACCTTAAAGTATGCGATCTGACAAAAGACGTCAATCTTAGGTTCTGGTAAGGGACGAAGTGAGAGTGCAAATAGGAGCGAGTGCAGGTAGTTTTGATGTGGCATTGGCTAAGAGGCATGTATCCCTACTTTGGTAGAAGAAAAGGCCACCAAACCATACCTTGCTGGTCCATAGAAAAAAGGAGGTGAAGAAAGCCTTCAATCATGCTTTGAGCTCCTTAATCGTGGGATCAGTATAAGGTAAAGAAGAAAGCGCAAAAAGTATTTCTGCGATGACGAAGCACATCTAAGGTGATCCAGGGATCCAGTTTCCAAAGCTGGATTCATTCGCGATAGAACGAGAAAAGTTGTGAAGAACCTGGATCGTACTAATGAGCTTCTCATTGCGATACACTTTCTGAGAAGCTTTATGTCAGATCAGCTAACTTGACAGTTGAACAATCAACGTGAAGTTAGCCCCAAGAGTCTCCCTGAAGTTGGTTGTGGCTACTTGACAGTTGAACAATCAACGTGAAGTTAGCCCCAAGACTCTCCCTGAAGATAAGTGATGAGCTCAGCTTCACTAATGGTGTGAACGCAATTTGCGCAAGGAAAGTTACTGCCTTAGATAATCGAGTGAGGACTTTAGTATGTCTCACAAAAAAGTGGGCGTGGCAATATAAAATACACGGGAGATTCATAGAAGAGTGAAAGTTGAAGAGAAGGCGCGTCGGTTAATGGTTTTTGGCAAAACTTTCTGTGCTTCATGTTTCCCTCTAAGTTGCCTAATAGTTTTTAGCTCAGAGAAAATCCACTCCAAATCTCAAGGATCTACCAGCGTATACTCTCTAACAGATCACAGTCCATAGTTCCATAAAACCTCTTCAAAATTGCATTACTACATCGCAAAACCCAAAGGCCATAACTAAAATTCGCTGTCATTCTCTACCTCTCTGCCAAATGGAGTCCCACTGGCCCCTAATCAACTGCCTAGTTGCAGCTAAACTTCAGCATCCTTCGCTCATTATCGTAGGTTAGGTGATTTTATTCCAACACTCACTTTTACTTGCATATTTCCCACCAGAGGAGAGGAGTTACTCATCTAAAGAGCATTATTTTACGATCCATTGTGACCACAACTTGTCCAATTTGCGACCGACCACGCTAATGTGTACACTCTCGATCCTTTTGCATATTTTCCATAATTATCAGGTGTCTGCTCGGTGATCTTCATAACCAAGCTAATTATCCTTATGTCACGACATTCCACCATGCCGCCACGACACAATGCAACACAGCTCACGAGGAGAAATATCCCAGCAGATGCACAACAAGAACCAGACCATTATTGTCTGGATGCATCTTTGTCCAACGACACAAACACACACAAACACATAGACTTTGGCGATATGATCTGTGATGTGCATGCAATGGCGGCATGGGATCCAGATTCTGTCCTATTGGCTGTGTTGTGCACATGTGCTAATTTCGTTTTCACCTTCTTCATACGGAAAGTAAAAGCCACGGAGTAAATCCTTTTGATCGATCAGCGGCGTCATCAGCCCGCTCTTTTGGGGTCCGGTACGGTCTCCTCTGTTTATTTTAGCGCCGACTAGTACTAGAGACACGCCATAAACATTCCTCTGTGTAGGGTATCCTTGCTGCAAGAAGAAGAAGTTTCGCTTTCTTATCCTATTTTAGGTGCGCACGACAATGTGACAGAGTAACCTACGCGACGAGCCGATATCGATGCTTCTCAGAGATTCTCTGCCGCGACTACTGTATTCGCAGAGCACAGAACCAGAACCACAAAAGGCCATCTTCATCATCATCATCAACAACAACATCGTCGTCGTCGTCGTCACCAGTAGGCGATGCCGCTCTGCTGATTAAGGAAACTACTCCAGAGAGCCAGACCAAATGCGAGCAAAAAAAGTTCTGGCGCACCAGAGAACTTGAAGCAAGGTGAAGGCTATTTATAGAAGCAGCGCGCCTTAACTAGAACCGACCCGCATGGCTTGCTGCAATCGAGAGTGACAGAGAAGTTTTACTGCTGCTGCTACTTTGACTGGGACGCGCAGAGATGAGGTTCAGGTTCATTGGCGATATGAGGAAGGAACAAGCAATGTTTGACATTCTATGCGATTGCGATCCACTCTCGCGTGACACAACAACCCTTTCTTTTCGACAGATACACATTGTCGCGCCATCAAGCCACCACCACCATCTATTTTCGGCGTCTGTGCGGCGCGCAAAGGCAAGAGAATCCATCGAGGTGATGCTCCTGATGAGGCGTCACGGAAAAATTACACCGGCTATTAATTTAGCTCGTAATGACAGTTTTTGGCATGTCCCGCGTGGATTATGTTTGCCCGTGTGCGCAATATATTGTGTGTGAAGGCAGGTCGGGCATATATTTTGATGATGGAGTTGGAGTTGAGGGGGGAGATACTTTGAAGGTGCCTGCAAGGTAATGAGAAGTGAAGATCACGAGAAATTTAACTCACTCGAAGCGCGAGCGAGGAATATCAATGGCAGGGAAGATTTATGGATGACACACACTGGTGCATGGGAAGAACTTGAAAAGAGATCAACAGAATTCGGAGTACATATAGCTGCGACTGTTGATCAGACGAATAAGGTGAATTGAGGGCACAATTCATTGTCATAACTGCGATTGCGATTTGCGAATCACAGTGAAAATAAACTGCTATTCTGTAGACCATATCTAACGGCTTAAAAGGCTTCAATAAAAAAGAAAACAAAACCTCATTCACAATCGCAATCGCAACCAGCAACCAAGTCGCATCTTCACAAGTCGCAACAAGTGAATCAAATTTAGCGAGGTATGTAGTTCAAAGGAAGAACTTGTTCGCATCGATGAGTAGAAGTTCAAGAGAAGGACAGAGAGGCCTGTTTCTTTTGCGTTTAGCTCATGGGAAAGGGTGAACTTGGGTAGAAGAACCCTCAGTTGATCGAACCCTATTCGCCGTCGCCAAAGATACATTACTGCCTTCTATTTGCCGCATTCTTTGGCACTTGAACCAGGTTTGATTAGATCGCATTGAAGCGCGTGTCACTATGGGGTCTGTGGGAGCTTTTTGAGCAGTTCAAGCTTGCCTTCACATGCTCTTCCAGGTCAGTCACTTTTTTCTATGTATTGTAAGGAAAGAGTGTAGGATTCCTTCCCCCTAAACTACGCATGTGTTCAGCATTCTTCAGCTACTTCCGTACACGTTCGGCCCTAGGTGGTGTTGTCGTATGCTTCCATGGCAAATTCATGTTGATCCAAACGTCCATATTGGCTATCAATCTCTGTATCCATCTGCCTTATTCGAAGAGCTACCACCTCTCCTTCCAGTCTTTAAGATTTGTGGTGGTGCTTTAGCATCACTTTGACTCGTCGTTGTTGATGCCACTGTCCTGTTGGTAAGAGGGCTTCTGTTGATACCATATAAGCTCCTGCACATGCCGTGTCATTGGAGATTACTCGGAAGACGTCGCATACTGTTAACTGCCTCCATCGTCCTTCTGCACGTCTTTGTCTTCATGGTACCAGAGCATAGGTGGGACACGTAGAGTTCTCTTCCTCTGCTTTTGGTCGTCTAAAATTTGACATGCTTCTTGGCAGGTCAGCCATTCTCATCGTCATGCTGCTGTTACTCTTACAATCCACATGACTCGTCTGCCTCTGATGAGCTCCACGTTCCTCATTTCCTCTCCTAGTTCTAGATGCACGCTTATTAGCATATCTTGGACCATCTCGATAGCTTCAACGATTGCTAAGGACGTCTTCATACATTAGGTTCAATAGCGCCGGACCAAGTATAGAGCCTTGGGGAACACTACTATCATTCTATCCTCATTCTATCATCAGCGTCTCTTGACTATAAGTGATCGTCCTAATTCGCTGATCTCTAGCCTTTCCATTATATCCTTTCGATGGTTCTTTTCGCCGTATTCAGGACTTCATTAACAGCATCGATGGACATACTATTTTGAACTCACTTTCTCTAATGCTTACAAGACTCAGGAGATGATATATCCATCAGCTTATAGACAGCGCAGTCGGGAGTGAATCAAACCTGGCCTGCTCTTCTCCTTGGAAAGACCATATCCTGAACTAAGTAAAGGCTCAAACTCTCAATAAATTGGTGGATATTTGACCTGACAGCAATGGAGTGGAAGTAAAGCCGTCGAAAGTGGAGGTAGTGCTTGTTTGATCCCTACTTTTCCTGGTGAAGTTGGGATCCTAAGTGTAAGAACGTCAACATACCACACCATAGCTCTCCAAGTAGCGGACCAAGTATGGAGCCTTAAGGTACCCCACCTACTATGTTATACGACCTCATATCTTCTCTTTTGATGAAGTAAGTCTACAGGATAAAAGGTGCTAGGATCTGTCTCTGTTTCTCTCAATCTTTCCTCAAGCCAAGTATAGTCTTAAGACAGAGACCAAGTCTCCGTCATTTTTATAACAAAAACCAAGAAGTACAAAACGAAAATCACCTCAAAAACGTATAGTTATGTGCACAGGCAAACTGATAGCAGGTAGTTATGTTATTCCCACACTTACACTTAACTACAGGTATCATATCATATCGCAGAGCGCTACCATGATTCCTCATTTAAGCCTTAATGCGCACCATCACCGTCATATTTGGGTAACGAAAAGCCTCCTCCATCATCATCATCATCATCATCGCACACTTCATAGTACATTTTCACCGCCATACTCCGCTGTGCATAATCACAAAAGAGAAACAGAGGAGCAAAAGGGGAAGCGGGAAAGGAAAATCCAACCAACTGCTCAAACATCCATTAAAATTATGCAACTTGCGAGATGAGTACTCTCTTTGGCCAAAAGCAACACTTTTTTCTGCGGCTCAAGCCTTATGGTTATGGCTTCTCTGATTCTGTCATCCAAATGCATGAAGGCTGGATTTTTTTTTTTTCGTATTGCCACAGATATGACGGAGTTGATTGTCCTGTGCGGAGGAGGTGGTTCGTTTTTTATCTTCTGTCTGGCTGGGGGGATATTTGAACTTATTCCACTTGGGAATAATTAATGCTCCACTCTATTTGGAGCAGACCCTAATGAATCAGTGATTCACTAATATTTTCAAGATGGCAAAACTATTTCTATAGAATCCTTATCCAAGCCAACGAGGAGGAGGCAAATGATTCGTTTTAATGCATCCACTAGAGCGAATTGAATGCAGCAGCAGTTTCTAAACATCCATGGGCTGTAAAATGTAGAAAATAGTTGGCAATGAATGGAGTAGGTAAGTAGGAGTTCCCTACTAGCACTACAAATTGACGGCAACCAGAAGAAGAGTCTTAGATGCTACGTTCGCAACTGAACGGAGTTCTATTGACAGAGAGTTGGAACCAGAACGATACTGTAGGATATCCTTCAAACTAGAACTGGCTCATGGCAAATGACCTTTCCCAAGCCCATGTAGGACTAATTAGCCAAACTTTAAGAGGAAGTTGAAGAACTAAGTCTTCTCTGCAAAAGCATTTGAGCCACTATTCAGTTGCCTGACGTGATCCTGTCCGAACAGTAGGAACAGCCAGGGAAAACGTCCACCGTGGTGAAGCGATGAAATAGCGGCACTCATTGACATCTCATAAGTAGGCTGGGAACTTTGACAAAGACGGGTTCATTGACCGTAAAGTTCCTCACAAAAAGAAACTCCTAGAGACTCTTTCGCGCTTCTTTGGAAGCAACCAAGGAAGCGTCGCGCATTAGTAAGATTTTAACCAAAAAGTCGAGCTTTAATATCAGAAAAAGTGGCCAGAGTAGCAGGAGGAAAGGCTGGAGAAAAGGTTGGACATACATACACACTACTGAACGCTTACTTCCCCGAATGCTGACTAGTCTGAGGAGATGATATGTCCATCATACTAGAAGCGACGACACGACGTCAGAAATGAATGCAGGAGAGGTGCTATCAGGGAAGTCCCTTCCAATCCTGCATAAAAGGGTCGACCTCTCACGAAAATTGGTAGATTGGTGGAGTTGGACTGACAGCAAGGGACCAGGAGTCAAGCCGTCAAAACAAAGTTAGCGCTTATCACTGAGAGGAGACCGAATGATATTTTGGTAGCGAAGTAGCATACCGCAGCAGGAAAGACTAGAATAATGATGAAGTTCACCTTCTAAATGAGATTTTTACAGATGGATCTAAGACCAATGAGGGAACTGGGTTTCGGATACTTAAGACGGCGTCTATATCCAACAAGGATATTAGCGTCTTCAATAACAGTCAGGCTGCGCTCAAGGGGCTAGAGTTTTTTTGTCATCAAATGTGAGCTAGTCACGTCTGTGTGTTACCTGGAAAAGTATTACAAATTGCATACACAACTTGGCTAACTGCCAATCTGGATATTGTCTTCTGTTCTGAGAAGGCACGCCAGCAGATGAGGACACATAATCCTTTCTGAACCTAACCTAAACTAGGAAGCAATATTGCCTTCCAAAAGAGCAGCGCGCATTGGCTTCAGGCGATCACAACGAACATCTTTGTTCTGTTTGGAACGAGATGTCTAGAGACAATAAGCTGACCATTTATTGGGTCCCAGAGTAGGAAAGGCAATAAAAAGGCTGACGAGCTTGCAAGAAAAAGGTCACCTTTGCATGAATAAATATAGAAAACCCAATAAGCCCTTTAAAAAAAAATGCTAAAGACGCTATAGACGACCTTTAGCAAAGAGGACTAAAGCCCATCTTTTGAAGACCTCTTTCTATCGTTAAGGTTTGTGCACATGTCCTCCCAGGCATAATAACTGAGCACTGCTACACTTTTCTTCACGCAAATCGCCGTGGTAGACAGCACAGTGACTAGATCAGAAGTTGTAAAGTTGAGAGAAGAAATTGAATCACTTTTCCACTTAGTATATGAGAAGTATATGCTATAAGACAGGACCTATGAAAATGTCAGAAACCTGAGAGCTTCTTATAGTCACTTCTTTGCAGATTTAAAGGATTCAACTAATGTGAACCTTACGAACCTTTACAACGTTTCCATGATTCAACAATTGACCACAATCCAGCCAATCTTGTTGGACTAAGTGAGCATCGACTTTCGCCAACAAACCTATTCTAACCTATCACTTTTGCCAGTGATGAAATGAAATTACTTGAGTGACTTGTACTTAGGACATTTAAAAAGGATACTTATGAGAGGTATATCCGATTGGGAACGTTATAGAAGACAAGAACTTGAAAAAAGAGGATACACGTATGTACATTATGCAAACGGCTTGGCTCTCTCATACCACTACTCACAAATATCTGAGATGATGATCAACCGAAAGGCTACTTTCTAAGCTGGACCAAGACTGTATTGAAAAACACTCAACGTAAGGACCAAAAAAGCAGGCTTCTCCTCAACCGTGAAGTTCCAATGAAGAGGGAAACAACAAACTGTATTCAAATAAACCTGCATCGTGCCACAGCGTCTAGAGCGGCGGGCCTCCTGCAACTCTATTAAAGACCTGGACATAGACCTGCTCCTGCTATAGGAACCATTGGTCCGCAGATGCAAATAAAGCCAATTGCTGTATTAATATTTGACAACAGACAAGTCACTTGAAGAATGAAAAAGGACAAGAACAAGACCAAGATCTTCACTGATTTTCTAATAGCTGCTTGCTCTCTCTACCTATAGTACCATTTCCAGGAAATAGGCCGAATCCAATCTGAACTTATACACATGTACGTACTCTAGAACGAAGGTTTAACCTAGCTCAGATCTCATTGACTTCAGTGTGGAGCACAGTGGAGCTCGTTTCTATAAGTCTCGAGTCTTTGGTCTCAATGTTGAACGTCTTAATGCGTCTCTGATGTCAAACAAGATGAGTCCTCTCGGCAGAATCAACGGCAAAATACATAAATAGATGGTTCGGCAGACAGCTGAGGTTTGGAAGCAACTCCCTTGAAAATTCTCAGGAGATTCATTCACCAAAGTTCAATGACAATGCTCAAGCTCAGCTTCTTCTGGAAGGCTACAAAATTCTCCACAGATAGCGACAGTATTGTGAAGAACTTTTCTCGGGTATACTTTCCAAGAGCCGCTCCTAGTTTTGATGGTTGTTAGCCCTAGTTTGACATCGGGGCTGCCACTGGATCTCTGGGATCTGCTTCGTGCTTATAGGCACTTTGCTTTGATTCTTTGGGTCTTGTCGGTCATGTCGAGATGACCTGGATGTGACGCTTATGTATAGTACAACTTCAAACATGTTGTTCTCAAACATCCGTCCTGTTAGGGGGTGTGCTCTGAGTATGTCCTAAGAACAGTCAAAACACAAAGTTGCTCGTTGCAACCAAAATCTAATTTCCACTGAAATTGGGCTGCCTATGCAGCTCAAGAGAGCGTGAGCTCTGTCAGCGTATATCTCCTGATTTAATACGAATTAGTTAAGTCCAAATCCATCTAAGGCTTCCCGATGAATCCACAAAAGTTCACTGAAACGGTTTCGTCGTTGGCTTTAATGACTCAACACACAGACACACACACGACAGACGTGGTTGGCACATTTGCATTCGAAACGCATTACGACGAGGAACACAAAAATAAAATTCTACCATTTCGACGGAATCGTCGTAATCTCCCCAGCCAACGAAACCCCGTAATTAAACGCTCAACTCACCCCTCGTCTGGCGAGCGTATGTACATATGTATGTGCTCAGAAATAAAAACTGTTTTTTTAGTTCCTTTCAGCTGTCACTGTCAGCAAAAGAAGAACACCTACCCAACCCAACTCAACCCATGCAAGTGGGTTATCCCTTTGAGTTGGTGCTGTGCATTTTGCGGTTGACCGGTCGCGCTCCGTGTGACATTTTGCCTCTCATTTCGGGCGACCACAGTAATTAGAGATTTCCAAATTGAATTCTTATCTTTGCGCTTAATCGGTGGCGCCTTTCTCTTGGCTTGGCGGTGTGCCTCTAATGCTAAGTACACCTTTCAGCATCCATCTGAGCTGAGCCGAGCAACAATTTCCAATTTCAATTTTGAGTTTCTTCAACTTCCAATTCAATTTGCATAAAACATAATTTTCATATTAACATCCACAGAGAGACAGCTAGTGAGAGGAGGAGAAGGAGAGGATTCCTGCAGTTGCACTTTGTTGATGGTGTTGTAGTTAAGATCGCAAAGATTGCTCCTATCCATTGTGGGAAAATCGAGAACAGAGTTTCTCTGGGCTGTGTGCCGAGCCAGAGGGTACAAATGAACTTTAAAAGTTTAATTCAATTTGCTAGCTGGCACAGGCAATTGCACTTTTATTGATGCAACAACTGACCAAGGTTGGGTGGGGCTAGGCGAGAACGTGAGTCAGTCTGTTCTGCGAAAAGATTGCGCCTCAGATGGGAGTGGAGCGATTGACGGTACATACACAACGACAGGGACGAATACACTTAAAGGACTACTTCATAGAAAGGAATGGAGTTTCTTAGACCATTCAAGGTCCCCCAGCGAGGCAATTCTTATTCGTGATAAGCATAGCATGACCATTTCCAGCCTCATGCAATGAACTTTGCTTAGAATGGTGCAACGGAGAAAGACTCAGTCTACATGGACATGGCTCTCTATAGACGCTGTCATAAGCAACCTTCTTCTTCTTCTTTCTTACGTGATGACGTATCCAATTATCCACCAAGGGATCACACAATGAGCCAAGACCTAGGAGACCACCTCTCACATGGAGTGGAAACCATCAGCAGCTTACCAATAGTCGCAACCATACAACGACGAAAGTGGAAGTGGATTTAGCACTCTTTCCAAGAAGGCGCCAACCAATCAATCCAATAGAAATCAGTTGGTCTGGATGGCAGAACAATCGAGAAGGAAACGTGGCAACAGGGTACAGCTGCGACACGGATGGAGTTGGAGCGGGAGTCTTTGGACACAACACAAAGATTGGGGTACCTCAGAGTAAGATTCCCACTGTGTTTCAGGCTGAACTCCATGCCATTGCACCAGGCACAATCTCTTTAAGGGGTTCAAAGGCACTAAAGTACATTTGTGTCTTTTCAAATAGCCAAGCGGCATTATCGCCCAATGGAAGACAAAACTATGCGATGCGTTGCAGTCCTTTGACAGCTACAACAGGCTAAAGCTCTGCTGGACATCAAGGGATTGCGAGCAGCGAATCTACAGATGAGCTTGCTCTGGCAGACTCAGAATCAGCGTTCATAGGACCTTAACCTTATTGTGACGTCATTTGAACAGTAGCCACAGCGCAAACAAACTGAAATCACGTGCCAAATAGAAGACAATTCAAGCCTTAAAAGCAAATCCTTGACTTCGATTAGAAAACGTGCGAGATTCCTAAGTACCCACTGTGGCCAGAGGAAAAAGACTACCAATTCTGTTTAGAGGACGACCACATTCTTGGTGAACGACCGGTAAGGGCTTTATTGACGCCCTATGCTCCCAAGGGGTTAAAGGACCTAAGTAAGTCCTTTAAGGAGACGTATTCTTCAGAGGGAGACACACCAGATTCCAACTTCAATCAGACTAGTCAGGACCGCCATTAGACCAGTTATTACGGTCCAATGTTTCGACCCCAAAAAGACTTCCCCGACTTAATACTCACATATTTTCAGGGGTGCCTGGTTTGTACTTAGACTTTCAGCACATCTAGCAGTCGTCTAAGTTAGATAGTTGGTTGGCTGAAAACGGCTGCTTTAGGCCAGGGCCAGTCACTTGAGTTTGGCCATATAGACGTTCCTGTGATCGTTAAGATCGTTCTAGAAATATTTGCCCAGGGCATAGAAAGTGATCTCTTCCTCCTGAGCGAGAGTTTTGATGATAAAGTGCCCTCTTTTGTGTCTTAAGAGGCTTGGCCTCACAACAGAACGTGAGGCTATACTGTCCAGCTATCTATCTGTCATTGTCACTGCCTTGGATTTCATGATGCTGGTTGATGGAATATCTGATGTTAACATAGACGCTATGTTAGGCGCCAGCTAGTCAGCAGCTTGTCGAGCGACAGATACCTTGGCCGAAAGGAGACGTTTAAGGAAAAGTGGGCTCAGTCTTTGGCTTCATACCCATTTGTACCTATTGACAGACATTTTTGTCTAGGACATCAAGCTGCGATAATGCTGAAGCTGTACCCCGTGGCTGGATGGTGAAATATTGATCCATCGGTAGTCCTTTGGCATAACCAGTGGGTTGTCCTTTCCACTTTTTTGTGGCTTCTCACACTTGATGCTCAGCTTGGAGCCAGTTGTTTGGGAACAATGTCAGTGAGCGGTATGTGCCTTAAGGAACCTCTTTGTGGAAGAGGATCTCAGTGCATCAGTGTAGCCTAAGTCCCCCTTAGTAAGATTTGTAGAGATGTAGGCTACCAACAGTTCCTAGTACACCTAACACCCAAACCCACTCTTTGAACTTTCTGTACAAAAATTAGAGACAGGAAGCTACCGACCTTTTGCTACGTCCTGGAGTAAATCACAAAGTAGCAAAAATCTCCCATCAAAGCGATATTTGGATTCCTCCTCTCATCACGCAATGGCGCACAAATAATTAGGTACGCCTCGCACTTAAGCAAGGCAGCCTGGCGCTTACTAGCTCCCTCTTCCATTAAACTGACAACCCTGTCAATGCCTCAAAAACCTATTGACAAGCGAGTCATGTTAAAGTCCACAAGGCGTTCCCCCCAATCAACTTGAAGTTGCCCTCAAAAAAAACCAAGTGAATCTCATCAAAAGAAAGATAATTTAGCTGGCGCTGTCTTGTCAAGCGGGATTGTATCTCCTACCGTCAAGATACAAGATGAGCTCAGATCAAGATGCAGATACACATACAGTACATGTATGAAAAGAGCGAATACGCGATGCATTATGCATCACACCTTAGCTTGAAAATAAATACAGCTCAAGCCCACGTTTACGCAGGAAGCCTCATTTCGTATGCATTTCATTAATCAGCCATCGAACCTTATGCTACGCGTTAGCCGCCGCCGCCACCGCCGTTCCCGATTCCAAGCCCCAGCATGCGCACACACATTCGCATGAAATGCGCGTTCGTTCGCGCATGTGCAGCGCACAGATTTTAGTATTCATTTTCGGTCGTCTCCTCCTCGCTGTTTGACGAGCAGAAGATGTTGCTGTGTGTTGTGTGGCGTTTGAGAAGTTTCTCCATCCGGTTCACCCACGCGCTCCGCTTGCACTCGTATCTTGCATCTGCAGTGAACTGAAAAATCAATCTGATTTTCACCTCTCTGGCTTGCTGTTGTTGATGATATCTTTGATCATGACGGGTTTCATGCTGCTGCCTGTCTGCCTGCCTTCTAACCAAATGCGCTCCAATGAGGAGTCCAAGTCTTGGTCTTAGCTTGAATTGGAGATGACATTTAACGATGTTTTCCGGGAATTGAGCGGATTAATTCGCAATGTTTACGATCAATTAAAGCATCATAATTGGGTTGAGATACTGGTGAAAAGGACAGATCGATGAACCGGTGGAACGTGGTTACTTTTCGCCTGATTAATGACTAAATTAAGAGGAGCCCGCAATTGGTTGTGAATAAACGAAGTCGACTTTAAGTGCAGTCATTAATTGTCCAGATAGCGAAATGGTTCAATTCGGTTGAGTGTGATGGAAGGAGCTGGTAGATCAGTGCCCTTTTGGGCCGTGCGTCGGGGCAATCAGCTGTTGCAGCTGCTAAAAGTTTGGATTTTATTGAAATTTAATTCAATGGAGCTGATCAGCGGCAGTGCTGTGGTGCTTAGCGTTCAGCATTTGGCGCCATGGGTAGTGGGAATGGACATTAGGTCCACAGGCAGAAACCTCTTATTGTAGGACTCCCAAGGCACTGCATGGAATCGAGACGGCGGCAGAGAGCAGTGGAATGAATACAGCATTGTACGGAGGGATGACAAATAGAATGAGAAGGGAATGGCGAGCAGAACCACTACCTCCTTTGGTAACTTCGAGAAATTTGGAAATTCAAGAAGCATAGAACCGCTAGTCTCTCCTTATCAAGTTGGGATCTTAGACCTTTACTGTTGCAGTGGAACAGCTGCAGTTAGCTCTAAAGGCGGCTTGAATTTCAGACAGAAGATCATTTGCTTTTCAAGCTTCTTCTCCTAAACCTTAGACAGGTATGATAGTAGGTTTATTGGGCGATAGTACTTAGGTAAGGAAGGATACGATATTTCTTTTCTATCAGAGTAATTCTACCTTCATTCCATAAAAGAGTGGAGAAGTTAAGGACACAATGCAGGGATTTTTGAGGTGTGTAACAAGAAGAGAGTACAATAATAAGATCAGATTTAAGCAAGTGGATAATCTCAGCCACATCACCGTCTGCCACCACTTTAAAGAGCAATGCAAGTCGAAGCCAACAAAAGCACGATGCTCATGTAAACAAGAAATATTCACCAACATAACCCCGACAAGATTTGCCAGCATCCAGACTCTTTCAATCCAGGAACAGTTTAAGCTGTTAAGGCATGACAATGGATATAAGTACCCATGGCATGGGCGATGGGTAAATTGGAAAAGAGAGCAAGAGACATGAGGTCCGGTAGTAGCTTTCAATAGTAATTTTCCGTGGTTGGTGACTAGGGTCGAATTGTATGGGATTTTTGCATTCATTTGTAATTCGCAGTATTTTTTTCTGCATACGCATTGAAGTACATTGTATGCTTAGTAGCGAATCACGAATGTTTATGGGCTTGAAAGTGGATTGGAGCACAGAACCAATGAATGCAGTACCGCCACATCATGGCCACCCAGAATGTTTAATTTAAAGACTGTATAGAAGGCAGCGATACAAACGAGTATATCGTTGCCCTTCTTAAGTAACTGAGGAGAGCCTCCAATATGCAGACGATTTGATGTTGGAACAGGGAAAGGCGAGCTTGGGCCAAGGACAAACAACTCGGAACCCATGGGTAAGAGTACCACCAACTGTCAGGCTGAAATATGTGCTAAAGGCAGATGTATTGAACTCAGTCCCTTAAGAAGAAACAGGAACTGCGAAATAGAAATGCTATCAGACATTGAAGAAGCTATTCCATATCATGAATTGGGCAGAAACAACAAAGTTACGATTTACTGGATACCCGGTCATGAAATGGTAAGAGGTTATAGAGAAACAGACGCCATGGCAAACAAGGACCTGCAGAACCTTTCATTGGACCTGAATTGAAGATAATGGACATTTACTTGAAACAATACTGCAAGCATAAGACACGGTAAGAAACTACCGAGAGGCTACAATCGGGAAAGATTCAAAGGCTGTACCTGTCTCAGGAGGTATTATCCACGAATCATAACAGGCTTCCTAAAGAGGCACTGACAACTCGTAGAGTAATAAATGGAACACTTATTGATTCTCCATTAGTGACACATGAACTTGCTAGTAGGATGACCACGCTTGATTGGCATATTCAGGGAGTGGCGGAACAGAGGACGAACGCAGAATTCTTTGGGTCATCAACGTCAAGTGACAAGTTAGCCTTACATTCGTATCTCAATATGCGAGCAGAAGCTTAGCTCCCTTTCGTATACCATAATCCGAGATCACGAAGAGATTGAACCATGGATATGTGTAGGAAGATCGTGGAAAATTTAAAGGCGTTTAGGCGATCCATTACTGTTCCTTGATAAAGTCATAAATTGGAACTGGGCAATGTTAAGCTCTAAGTAATTTTGTAACCACCAGTTCCAGAAACTAAGTCTTGTTGGAGGACCAATCTCGAGTTGGAAAGGTGGTTTTAAAAAATTTGGTATCATTAGCGAAAAAGGACGAGTGTTTGATGACCTTCTTATGATTAGATTGAAGAGACCAGTGCCTAGATGACTGCTTTGTGGTTTTTTTAAAGACATTTTGAGCTGAAACAGAGGAGACATCAAAAGGTAATGTTTTTAAGTCTCGACCGAGCTATGGCTGGGCATTCGCACAGTATGTGGTGGGCTGTTTCAGTGTCTTCAAGACGACACGTGTCCAACGAGCAGAGTAACGCTCAGTTAGTCTTTTGTTCTCTTTCTCGAGAAGTTGATGTTTTGTTTGGCATGTTCTAAGCCAGTTTGAGAGTTCCAGTGAGAGAGCATTTCTTGATGTTCCCATCTATTGAGCTCTATCCTTTTTTAGCCATAAAATGGTTCAAGACCAATGAATGGAGCCTGAGCACCTTGTCTGACAAGAGCGTCAGCAGCTTAGTTGCCAGAGAGGCCCCTGTACCCAGAGACCCAAATTAGTGTGACTTTATTGTCTACAGCAAGCTGCAAGAGAGATTGGAAGCAGTTCCAGGCAAGCTTTGACTTAAAGTTAAAGGAGAGCCTTGAGAAAATATGTAAATGTGTGATCTACGGAGAGTTCTTCTGACACAGAGCTCGATAGCGAGGACATCTGCCTGATAGATTGGTTGCGTGTCCTAGAGGAATAGATAACTTGTAGTTTGTACCAGAGATTCCAACTCCACACCCGCCAAGAAGTCAATCTAACGAGGAGGATGTTTGGGAGATTCGATGATTGCCCCATGAGCTCCAGATTGGGATTGCGACATCAAAGACACAGCAGAAGAATTCTTTGAAGGATTTTCATGTGTCCAACTATGTTAAGAGAGGAATACCAGATTTGGACAGGAAATGGACCCGATCTGAAGCAAAAAACTTGTTAAGAAGACATCTTATCGAAAGCCTAACTAAAATCAGTTGAAATATCGTCGAACTCCTTTCCAATCTCTAGGACTGATAGAGCAAATGGTTCGAGGTTTGGTGTGGTTGATCTGTCTTCCAAAAATCTATGTTGGGAGGAAGCGATAGATCAGAGACTCGCACTGAAAGCTTAAGGCTTCTTTCCTTTTGTATGAACATATGGGGATTATGTTGAGGTCTTCCAAATTTGGTGATGGCGAATCGACTTCGGTGTCCAATAGTTCAGCCAAAATTGCAGTGTTGTACAGGGCAACTGCCTGATGCTTGGCTTGATTCCAACAAACAGCATCGACAGCGGATTACTCCTTATCATGCAAACTCCAACTCTCCGCGACCGATCCATCATTTTGTATCTAGAACAAGTGCACGCCTAGCTAGTGTTCCAAAAAACTTCCTCACAGTCAAATTCATTTATTTCAAAAATTCCATTGCCTATTAAATAAATTAAAAAAAAAAAGTGACGGCCTAGTCGGCCGCGACGAAGACACTTTGCGTCAAATGGTTCTCATGATTGTGAGACCAAAGTCGGCGGCAGCAGGCGTGTTGTGTGTGCGTTTCATTTATTTCAATTAATCAATCCCGTCGCACTCGCACTCGCACATTGTTCTCATTTAGTTTTGTGCTTGTTCGTTGGGATTCATCTCGGCGACTACGATTGCAATTGTTATCTTCCCGGAGGCATTCTCGGTCTTTTTCAATTGCAATCAAGTTGCGTGGATGTGGTGGCCTTCATTAGATGTGACGTCATCGTATGCAATTTAATAAAAATGCAGATTTAGCAGAGGACAAGGGGGGAGTGTTCACAGTGCGAATTCCTTCCAATTTGTTGCGTTTAAAAGAGGAGAGGCGAAGCAAATAAATTATGATTGCTCTGGCAAAAAAGAGTGTCAATGATCTTGCGTAATAGACTGTGCTGCTGATGCCCGCAGAAATTAGATGGAGAGACGGAAATTATTGTCGCCTAAGGCTGGTACAAATGGGACCATGCAAATCAGAAGAGCAACATACTAATCGTTTGGATAGATGATCTTAAATTGAAATAGAAGTGGAAAGAGGGAACAGGGAGCGTTCGTTGAACCTTGTAGTGAAGTCCTTCAAAAAAAAAACATATTGGAGGACCTTCTATCGCTAAGACTTCATAACCACAGACGTTGTGTTCCAAGAGGATGCATAACGCAGTCAAGGCACTCTATATGACACCGATTGCAAACAATAACGGTCACGCCATTGTCAAGTCAAAACTAGTCAAGCACTGTCCCTCCGGTCACTTATCTTGAACCATCATAACTCTTTGTTAGACCCCGGGACACAAAGGCATCTCAATAAATGAAAAAGTGAACATGCTGGCAAGAAAGGGTTCATAACAAAACCCATAAATGACCTAAGGACCAAACGCCAAATGGCACTTATTATAAGCGACTACCAGACGACAAATGGAAGTTTCCAAAAAACTCGGGACATGGCATCATAAGGTAAGCCATCCTTAGTTCAAACAGACAAAACCTAACCCTCTTCGAATTCAAAGTCCAAAGTGGGGTTCTACAAGGCTGCATACTTTTACCAATACTGTTTTTGTTGTTGGTGATGATGTGCTAAATGCAGCCTTATCAACAGGAAATGGAGGAATTCGATGAACTCTTACATCTGAACTCAAGCACCTCGACTACGCCAATGATGTATGCCTTCTGTCTCACAGAATAATGGACCTTCACCAAATGACAGCAAATGTGGAGAGGGAAGCAGACGTCGTTGGGCTGAAAATTAACTCGGCAGAAACAGAAATGATCAGCCTAGGACCGAACAAAAGTATGTAAGTAACGCTCTTCATCAGTATCAACGGTTTGGGGGAACATTTAAGAAGATAGCCATTAAGTACAGACGATCTCTGCAGAGATTACGATAACACAGACATAGAAGAAGAATCAGAGCAATTCCCCTCCAAATACCCTAGTGTCTGCTTCCTTAACCTGGGCTACCTTGGGAGTTCTGAAGATTTTCATTTAGACTCTCAGTGTATCCTTCAAAGAAAAAATTGCTGTCACTTAAACTATAAGGGGCTGTCCGTAACGCCTTTCTTTGAAGGTAGTCCCCATAAAAGCCATGACGCTGCGAAATTCGGGAACTTTAAGCTCAACAAGAAGCTCTGTTGAAGGCTTAGTATCAATAGCCAGACCTATGGCAGTTTGAGGATCTGCATTGCGAATGATTAGGAACCCACTGCCAACTCAACATATGGATTGGGAAAGAGGCTTCTTGGTCTACGTCCTAGCAGTAGCCCCGATGCAGGTACGACTGTTCTAGCAATACTGGTCTAGGCTAGCACCCTGTGGTGACGAAATAGCACAACTATTACACTCGGAGAAATTTGTGATATTTTTCTGGGATTCGAACCATGAACCCAATGCACAAACCACTGAACCACGGCAGTCACACTGTAAGCCTTAAGAAACCGAATTTGCGCCTTGGATAAGACAACTATAACTCTAGAGCCAAGAGAGGTTCCTGGAGTTAAAATGCATTTCGAAACAAAGGTACTTATAGTATCAGAACCTTCCAACTTAAGCAAGAGCTCATGGGTTGGACGTAACATTAGATGGGGACTATTGCAGTGACTTTCAGGAAATTTACGAGGATATAGACTGGTCTTGCTGCTAGCACCCACTCTAATACCCTGCTGCCATAAGCATATGATTCTTCAGGTTAGATACTGTACAAGAGACCACGACGTCGCCATTAAATAGTATTACGTCCCAACAGAGACTTCATGTAAAGATTGGCCGAAAATCACCATAAGAAGTGGCTTAAGGAGAATACCTTAAGGCGGATTGACGAACGAAGACAGCTTAGAGCTCTCATCACAGCGTGGGATGCTATGCATAAGCCATAACCACATTAATCCTTTGGCCACAGAAGTAGAAGAAGCTGCAATAAGACCTAAAGAACCACTAAAACATTGACTGGTAGTCTAGCCAACATTCAGTGAGAGAATTAGACTCAGAACTAAGAACCAGAAAGGCAGCAAGACTTGATGGTATTGCAGTGGAGATTTCAAGACAATATCGGGTGACTTAGCTTAGGTTAGATGGGCTGCCAATAGCACCGTCAAAAACCAAACTTAAGCCTCATCTCCCAAGTGGTCAATTTCCCTAGAGAGTTGGAGTAAGTCCGTGAACTGATTGTATGAACCAAGTCCTCCTAGGATGCTGTGACATGGACTATGTAAGTCCTCGCCAGCCCTCATACATAAGCCTAACCTACATCATGACCTTACAGGACCTTTCTCCAGCTCCTATCCCAGCAGAGGAGATTGAAAAAGTGTTTCTCTATATAAAAAAATCAGTTTTGCTTTTGGTATTACAAAACGCAATGCAAGCGGAATGCAAGGAGACTTACTTTCAATTCGCAATGGTTCACTCATGATCAATAGAAACAAAACCCATCCACGAGAGCAAATAATGAGCTCAAAGGACCCAAGCTACACCCATCCACCGCATAGCTAGTGAATTCGAAATAATTTACAACAAACCCCCGGCTATTTGTGCTAATATTACAATTCTGACAACTAAATACCAGTGTCTCCCTCCATCTCTCTCTCTGTAAGAATTCCACCGATCCTATCTGCTTCCTCGAGCAGACATCAGATCCACCATTAGCTGCTCCCTCTATTGACAAGCGGCGGCAGCTATCAAAACTACTACTCAACTAACTCAAGGCGTGTGATATTTCAAAATGATTACCTCATCTTGGGGTACAGTAAACAAATCATTACATTACACTCCCTGGCACAGAACACAATACAATCATCAACTAACGATCCTCCGAAGATCACCATGATCACGGCGGCGATGTATACTCGCAGAAAAAAAAATGAAAGGCATCCGCTCCGCGCGCTTAAGATCGTAGCCTAGCAATTGATCGCAATGATCGAGCCAAGAGTAGCAGGCAACCCATTAAAGAGACGATCGCCAAAAGCGAACGGTTTTGGATTACAACTCGAGATGAGATCGAGGCGTGGGTCAGTTTCAGTCGGTATTGTTCGTTGCCGTTGCTGTTTCCCTCGAAAAGGAACGCGAAATGCCGCGAGATCTGTTTGCAGATGAATTTTGCGTTGGCGATCCAGTTGTGGCTGATGATGATCTTCACTTAGCGCCCAACGAGATCTAGTTAAAGCAAGTCGATGCAATAAAATTAAGATGCACTTATAATTTATTTAAATTTTATTTGTGAATTTAGTTGAAGCGCCGCCGCCGCATAGTCGCCAGTTTCAGTTCAGGGTTGCACGATCAACCGATCAATGCAACGGAAAGCGAATCCTTTCACTGACAGAATATCTTATTGGTAAAATAAATGTGCCTGGCGTTGAGTGAAAATTTTAATTAAATTTACATTTTAATGAGCTTTTAATGGAAGATTAACTGCGCGGAAGGATCGCAAGTAACACTAGGAGCACAGACATTTCCGCTATAGACTCAGAGAGGGAATTTATGAGGCGTTTTTTTGGATCTTTAAGTCTCAATTGAACGTGATTCAAGTATGGAGTGCCTTAGAGTTCCATGTACTCTTGATTATATGGCTCAGCGTGCCATAGAGTCGATAGCTTATTGACAAGCGTTGGCTATCGCTTGCGAACAACGATCAGTTTGTGAAACATTACAACCGTCGACTAACTTCAGGAAGAGCCTCATTTCGCCAGATCAGTGCAACTCAAACGCGAGTTGATGGAGATGGAAGAAAGGACTCTTAGAGCAAAGCGTCGATAGAAGACTCTATTAATACCGAAAAGGAGAATTTTAAAGAGGGTTCCCCTACAATTGAACATCGTA
Source organism: Chalcosyrphus nemorum (assembly GCA_949716465.1). Taxonomy (NCBI): domain Eukaryota; kingdom Metazoa; phylum Arthropoda; class Insecta; order Diptera; family Syrphidae; genus Chalcosyrphus; species Chalcosyrphus nemorum. The sequence continues at coordinate 43,287,213 of OX454332.1, forward strand.
ATAATAATGAAGGATTTCAACGCCATTCATTTGCCGTTGTGAATCACTCGCTAAAAAACGAGCCTTTCACAGTCTTATGCACACAAAAAAAAAAAAGCGAGTATGAATGATGTAGGAAACGATAACGAAGTTCACTTTGCGAAACGAAATCGAAACGAATCATCATGGAGCTGGTATTCATCAATCGTTGAGTAGGCTCACATTTAAAGTATTCATTCATTCAGAGTATTCATAAGAGCAGTGAAATATACAAGTGATTCACGAGCCTTAAGAAGTAGGTACAACACTGCAAGTACAAACAACAAAGGCGACCTATTTCTTATAACAGGAAAGAAGCAAAAACAAAGAGCACTGCAAAACATAGGTACATACACACTCACTACTCGGAACTACTCGGAATACTCATTGCCTTTTTCCAAACTCAGGCAGGTCAGGGAATAGATCATGAATGTGTATGGGAGCTCGCTTTAGATTCCTTTTATAAGAGACAATAAAATGTGAGCCCAGCGATACTTCTTGTGAATGAATACGAATGACGCATAAAACGAGCTTCTTGTTGCAGTTCTTTGGTATGCAGCGACAATACTATGTCTAACAACATGTTGGAGTTCTTGACCTGGGAGAGATGAAAGTGTTAAGCGGATTGTGGGCTTCGGCTATTCCAATATAACTCCTATGAAATGATTAGTTGTGTCTCGACGGACAAGCAAACATCCAACTAGATCGATTACATTGCAATAAGATGGCGACCCACTCTAGGCAACATCAACTTATGCTAGCTCTTACATGTCCTTCTACTGAATCTATCAATAGCAACCGCTCAAACTTTATCAATATCACTAGGTGCTCAAGGTGCCGCTTTGCTTTAGAAGCAGAAGCATTCAGAAGCATAATTCAGGAAAGAAGGATGGAGCACTTTACAGATCATAACAGGGCAATGCGATGAGTGCAGTCTCCGCTCTTTATAAACTTTATGGAAGGCTATCGACAGCAATTGAGATGCTATCTCAAAAACTCATTGCTTCTTATTTAAAGGATCTATGTACGACAAACCACTCGTGGTCTCTCCCTAGACAAGATACAGGATTCGCCCTGTTGTTTGCTGAGGACTTCGGTAGCTTAGTTTCGGATACTCCTAATGGAATGAACAGGAATGACAGAGATAGGGAAGGAGATTACGTTTAATCTCTCTTGTGGCTCGACTTGCGAAGTTGTGGAACATTTATCTCAGCGAAGTCCAAACGCAGCATCGATAAAAGCGCGTACGAGAAGAGACAAAGTGACGAAAAGGTTATAATCTAAGTCTAAGTCTAAGTCACTCCAGGTGGGATTACTGAGCATAATGCTGCGCCTTGTTAGAGAGCAAAAGAAAGAGAATAAGAACCAGAGCGCAAGGAGGAGTCGCCTATGCAACCTAAGACTCAATTGTTGCTCTCATCCCTTGTTTCATAGCTACAAAGAATAGGACTGCGTTACCAGAAGATGTGACTAATCCTCTGGACCCATCACTCCTTAGCTGAAAGCCAACACGAAAAAAAACTAGGCTTCAGTGTACGCACCAGCAGCGAGCATCTTCCTGCGACATGTCCTTTTCCTGAAAAGCCCTCTGTCATAGTGTTGTGTAGCCCCACAAATTCTAAATGAAGCTAGAGCTAGTCCGCCAAATGGACAGTAAGTGGTCGATGCAGTAAACTCTGTCGCTAGGGGATCTGCAGTGGATCGGGTAGTTTACGTGGTGCCAAGGTGTTTTGGAGCCAGCAACTTGTCTGTCGCTCTCAGCAACCAAAGTTGGATAATTCTATAGAAATAACCTGCTAAAAACGATGGAATTGTGGCATGATCTCGTGGTTCCTTCAGCTGACTTTTCCCATGACTCGGTGATGCCTCCCTCACAAGGAATCCAGACAACGAACAAGTCTTCAAAGACTGACTTAGAACTCAAATATTTTTAGAAAGGACCTACCCAGAGTGCAGACCAAGACAATTTGATGGTACCTTTATTGAGACGAAAGCAGCTGCCTCTAAGCGCCTTTCCGAAGGTCTTTTCACAGGCAATCAGTGTAAAACAAAACCAATTATAGGTTCGCTCATGCTCACAGTTTTTGAATCAAGTGGAACCACTCAGAGAAGTGCCAGATGTGGTTTAAGGATGAGGCTATCAGATATATGCTGGCTTCAAAACGCCTCGTACTAATGGAATAGAACCAGCAATGCTGCTAGAAGGAATAGAACAGCTGCTGGCAACTTTGAAAAGAATGCACTGGGCTGCATCCCTTCTTCTTGACTAATAGTGAGAGTAGCCTTCATACCTAAAATTGGTAGGAATAAAGTCTGACTTCCTTTGTACTGAAAAGTATAGAAAGACTGATTGGCAAGGTTGCTCTTAGAATATATCCACTATCAGAGATGCAACACGCCTACAAGCAAGGATCCTGCAAGATTGCGTTTCCTATGAGAACAATTGTCTGTGGGATGTCTCTCCTGGATGTAGATTGAGTAAACACAGAAGCTCCCGGGAACTTATTGCCATTCGTACGGACCACTTTACTATTGCTCGACTTAAGTCAAACCTCCATCTCTGGCGCTTGAGGAGACAGCAGAATACTTCCTCTATGATTGTCTTTCCTTTGCTCGTAACAGGCTGCAGATTTTAGGTTCTGATGTGGTGGATGCTGTTACTGTTAGCTCCTCATCACTGAAGCACATTCTTGGATCCCTTCGATAGACAAGAACCTTTCATTGAAATGGGACTTTTAAAAGGCATGGCCTCTGGACTCAGTTGTACTCAGTACTACAGTGCGGCGTTTCCTGTATCGATGAAGGGGAAGGTGGCAATGGATTGGACACACCACCAAGCGGCGTGAAGACCACGAGAATGTGAAATACCCCTCTGGAGTGGAATTCGCTCACCCAAGCAGGCAGAATAGTAAGATGTCCAGGCAAAGCTGGCACAGAACAGGCAAGTTGGAGCAACAAGAGGACACGCACATGTTCTTGACACAGTATGTCCGCCGAGGGGCTAAAAGATTTAAGTAAGAAGCGCGTAAGCATCATCCTTGTTCTTCTCTCTTTCTCCTAACGACAGTCTTAACAATAAAGACCAACTTCAGACAAGCGTGTTGCAACTAAAATATCTCCTCCAAACTACTTCCTCTCTACGTCAAGCAAAAAAGGATTCGCAAAGCTAATTTCTAATTCCAAGCGTCACCGCATTCATCTATATTCATTGTTGCCGAACAAAAGGTCAATTTCCTTTTTCCACGAGGACTCTATTGTTAGCATAGTCCCACCGGTGATCTGTAATTAGAGAACACATTCACACAGTGCAAAAGGGGGGAAGGGGAAAACCCCAAAGCCGACTTCGAAAAGCCGGAACCATTGCATTTCCGGATGAGCGGTTGGGCCATTGCTCTTTTTTCACCTAACGTCCAACCGGCAGCAGTACTCCTTGGCAACAAAGTCAAAATCAACGAACATTGTGCACTTGGGTTACCATCCACCCCTTAGCCCCAACCATCGAATGGAAAAAGGTAAAAACCTCCTGATGACTCTAAAAATCACATATCCTGTGAGAGAGAGAACCACAATCCCTGGAACCGACAACATGACGCACAAAAGGGTTCAGTCGTTTGTTTGAATTTTCATTTCCTAACGCCTTCCGGTGTAAGAGTTGACTGTTTTGTTTTGTTTTTTTTTTTGTTTCATGTGGGAAGGGGCGCGCCCACTTTTAAAATCCTCGACAAGTTTTACACATTCCATGCGTCGGTCGTTCGCCTAAAATTTCATTTCACAAAAAAAAACAAGTAAACCAAACGAACACAGCTTACAAATAATTTTGCATAGTTTTTGGTGTGTAAATAATGCGCCAAGCAGAATGGTGCGCCTGAAATACCCTCAACGAAAAAGATGAAGCTTCAAATATTTGAAGCATACTTTTTGAGGGGACGAGACGCTATGATAGAAGGGGATTAACAGGCAAAAGTGGAGTTTTTCTCTCTTTATTTTTCTGCCCACTCTGTGGGTGGATGGATGAATAACTTTGGATGACACAACTTTTGAGCAGATTGGAATTTGAATTTCATTTGGCTGATGAATCTAAATGCGGAGGTTATGATTTTTTTTTTGGAATAATTTTGCAGATTAAGTGGCTGGGAAGCATATTGTCGGGCGATGGAGAACACGAATAGGGAGTGGCTATGTTTCAGATTTTGAATTCATTTGCTTAGTGGAGTGTAATAGAGGCTTACACTGAGAGGGGGACAAAGTTTACGGATGTAAATGAGAGATGGACACAGCTTTCATTTAACACTTGCTTAAAACTTGGCACCTTCACGTCCAATAGGAAGAACCATGGAACAATTAGTCAATTTGGGAAACCACATCATAGAAGGAGTATAGTTGGGAGAAGTCCTGAGTTCACTCTGTTAGCTGAATTGGTTTTTGATGAATTATACTGCATCAGGGAATGGGAAACTGTTGGCCAATGGATGTATATGTCCACTCTTTCCAATTAGAGATGGTCCTTCTACAATGTGGTACTGGGAAGCTACAGCCGGAAAAGATTCGAAGCTTGCATCTGCCTCAGTAAGGACACTGCCTAACAATGGGAGCGTCTTCGGAAACTAGGTACCTATAACAAATGAGGGCCTTTGCAGATTCTTCAATGAGTCAAGTGAGATCTCCTAGATTCGTATGGAGCATTGTACCATATCTGGGCACACACCAAATATCAGCAGTGGATGTGCCAACCATAGACCCACTTCTCATTTCCAAAAGAAACTGGTCTGGAGAGAGAGCTCTAAAGGGAACTTTTCTTTAAGTAAGAGTGCATGACCGTCAAATACAGTGTTCCTTTGGAGTTGTAGGCGAAGAGGTACTTTGACGAGGGAACAAACCTCTCCAAGGTTAATAAAGGGGACAATAGACCAGAAGGTCGCATTGCAGAAATAATAAGGTAGAGGCTCATTGGAATGCTTAGCAGGATCCCCCGCTAAAACAAGAAAAAGCCGGAGTACTAGATGCCGAAATCAGGATCTTAAAACCGGCCATGGATGTGTCAACGCCAAAAATCGCTTCTATGGTTAAGAGCCAAGTTCTTATTGCTTCTGTCACGATAACTAGTCCTACCAAATGGCGAAAGGACTCGCCTCGCTAGACCACCAATAAATGGTAAACCTGGTTAGTGTTTCAGGTCACAGCTGAAGAACTGGCCAGGGAAGGCTGCTGCTATGTGAACTAGTCCATACCTCGCTCAAAAAAATTGAGGCAACCACCTCCTCAGTCTTCCTTAGAAAGGCCAACGTTCAATGGTCTAGGCTGTAGAACTGTGGCCTTGCTGTAAGAAGGTACAACAACCGCGCTGAGGCATAGCCAAAATCGCAATACAATGGGACGCTGGAGGTCATGAAGCTAAACTATGTATCACAAGGGCAACACTCACTACCAAAGGGCAACGTCACTTCCAAAAAAGAAGCTAGGGAGAGGCTAGGGTTGGACGACAAGCATTAGGGAAACACTTTGAGAAGTCTTCTAGTGAGAACATGAGAACAAGTTGATAGTCTTCCAGATGCTCCTCACCCTGAGTCATGGTAGCAACTGTCATGGAAACAGAACCACCACTTCAGCACGTACATACGTTAGGCTACGTGTCTTTGAATGCTTCTTTTTGTATTAGAACAAAGATACATCTGTTTTGGATATCTGATATAGCCGAAGTGAACTCGGATCACTACCTAGTTGTGGCCAAGGCCGGTAAGTTGATATAGACCTTTCTCATATGTAAAAGCTCATTCAGGATACCAGTGTTGATGATGGAGTGAACAATGTCCTAATTGAACTGGCAGATATGTATGTATGTCTTCTGATTCAAGGTTCAATTAAACTAAGCAACGATGACAGCCACAGTCACAGAGATTATAATCTGCAGAGTGTGTAGATCTGCATACCTATGTTATGTTGCTCTATCCCCAGAGGAAACGGCAATAGAACAATGACTCCTAGTGCAAGGAACTACGTCCAGCTTTGAAACTTCTGCTGCTGACTTAATCATTTGACTGATGACACGCTGACATACTATCTGTGATGCGATAAAGAGATTTGATGCGAGAAGCGTCCCATTGTATTGTTTCTTGGCGAAAGAGTTGTACAAAACTCCAAAGCCACCATCGGCGGTAAAAGTCTGTGCTACACGCTTACGCCGATGGCACTGGCATATGTTTGTAGACAGAAGAACTGCGTGAGCGGTCGGAAGTAAAACAAAAAAGGGACGCCAATATCGGACAGAACACCACAATTGACAGATATCATTTGAAAGTACTAAAGGACTTTGTCTAAAGGAGATCCCGAATCTCAATCATCATACAGACCACTCTGCATGCTAGACACAGCAGGAAAGCTTTTAAAGAAGATGATAAAGACACTCCTCACAGCAGCAGTCTAAAGTTTTGCTGTCAACCTATCTGAAAGGCAACACGAAGTCAGGAAATATCACTCCACAATCGGAGCAATCGAAGAAGTGATTAAGACAGCCAAACCGCTCTACCAAACTACTCGAGTAAAATAGTACTGCTGGCAGCCTTAGACGTGAGGAACGCCTTCAACTCTCGTGGACATAAGAGCTTATTCTTCACTCCCTTGGCAAAAAAAAAAACAAAAAGGACTGTGTCTACCTAGGCTTTATGGTGAGCTTTGCAATTGACACTATTAGGAAGAGTAGTACTTTTCCATCGCCGCTTTTATGGTTCAATAAGGCTGTCGAGTGAATAGACCTAGTCAAAAAAAAAAACTACGCACTGCACGTCTGAGATGGCTAAGACTTGTAGAGCGAATGGACAACAACGCTCCGGCCCACAGAGTCTTCCCATCAAACCCGGAGAGACGAAGCAGTAGAGGGCCTCCTCGTCGCAGGTGGCACGTACAAATTGAAGGGGACCTCGACCAACTTGGAGTGCGCAACAGGAGGCAATTAGCTATTGGTTGAGGCCCAGGTTCACGCCGAACTGTAACACCACACAAGAAGAAGAAGAAGAAAAGGAGTAAATGGACCTACTTTGATCCAGGTACAGCACACTAATCGCACAGTCCTGCTGGATCATATAGAGCGGTAAGTAAGCTAGAGCTAGAATAAATGATAGGGCAATACTGGTCTCAAAAACACATAGGTAGGTGGATTTGCAGAGGCTTACAGAGTATATCAAATGTTGCTTCATACTTTTGTAAATGCCCCTTGCCCCCAAACAACATTCAGAACTCCAACCCAAGCACCTTAAAGCGCTTAACCTCCATCACCTTATCTCTTCATAGTACATTTGCCACCCCCAAAGGAACAAACATTACTTAACAGCAACTTCTGCCACTAATTTCCCGTCTCCCACCATCGGGAACGCTTCCTGAACAAATGCAAAACAACTTTTCCGCCCAGACACTGGCAACTCGCAACACTCTCACCTCACAGAGTGTGCTCTATAAAATTTTAATTCGCTGCCAGTTTATGCGTAATAAGAACATAAAACGCGCAATCCCCAAGCATGGAAATCGTTTTAAAGTGATGTTCTCGTGCACCCCCCAGGACTCTGTACTCTAATCCTGCGGAAACATCATTGAAAGCACCTGCTTAATCGCAACTAATCGTCTGGCACACGCATTAAGTATGAACTCATCAAAGTACACATCAACATAATCTCAATAATGATGTTTCCCGAATGAACCCCAACCCCAACCCCAACCCAGGCCAGCAATACCTCCTCACGTCAAGTTTATGCGATAATCCAATGGAAATGGACTTTTGCCTGCAAGCAGTATTTAAGACAACTACCCTCCAAATGGATTGCAATTTACTTGCTGGAAAACACAAGCAACCTCCCACCTGTGTCCAGGAGAGATCGTTCCCACCACCCACCTATCCATCTAGACCACCTGTGATACTTTCATTATGTTTTGTGTGTGTGTGTGTGTGTGTGTGTGCACTGCGCAGAGGGACATCAGACAGCAGAAGGAAAATTCATAGAAAAAAACTGGATAATGGAAGGAGTCCATTCCTGTGGACTCTTTTTTTAAGTGAAAACGCATTATGAGAGCTCTTTCACTTTCTCATCTAATGGCTGCGCTCCAAAGCGGCAAAGAGTATGAACGTCCTTGCAACAAAGGAAAAGCATTAATGTCTTTTTCAGCAGAGTCCTGTGTGTGGAAATAATTACCAGCAGAAGAGGGGCAAATTACTCATTTCTTTTGTTCATTTTAAAGAAAAGCTGACACTTTATGTCGAAAAAATAAAGGAATTTATCCTTAAAACCGTAAAATCCATTAAACAATTTGAAAGTAACAAACACTTACCGCAACAGGTGAAGAAAAGTCCACAAAAGCAACAATAAATGGGAAATTTTCACTCACAACACACTGAATACAGATTTAACTAAAAATTTGAGCCACAAAATCACGAAAAACTTATCAAAATCAAAATAATTAAAATTTTACGCACGACACGAGCCTTTTCGAACATGAAATAACCGGCAGAGACACGAAACTGCAAAGCAAACGTCAAAATTGGGTGATCGCTCACGAGCAGTGCTGCCACTTGTTAGTGGTAAGAATTTCTCTGTTGACTTTGAGGAAGTGTCGGTATTGTAGTGTGAAATTGTTGTTTGATTTAATTTTTAAGTGAGGAGGGAGATTGTTTTCACCAAGAGACGGACGGAGTTTATGTAAGTAAGCAAGGCAAGGAAATTATGGCAATCAAAGGAGCTCTATCATGGCTAGCATTTTCACAGAAAGTCAGGCAGCCATTAAATCTCTGGAATCATCCATAACCACATCAACGGTCATACAAGATTGCCGTTCATCTCTGATGGAGATCTCGAAACATTACAACATTCACCTATGTTGGGTACCAAAGGATATTCCAGGGAACTGTAAGGCTGATGAAATTGCCAAACTTGGAACAACCCTCCATCAAGCTCAAACTTGATGCTATAAGGAAGACCAATGCTCTTTGGGATTCAGGATTTCTAGAGAGCTCTGACCTAACCTTAACCAGAGGCGTTCAAAAGAACTGTTGCTTCTGAAGCATTCTGACCAGAGCACCATCATCTGAGCCTAATTGGCCTACACGCTAGACGTCTGGGCCTGCCATCTAACGATTTTTGTCGGAGTTACAGGGACGCGGAGGAAGAAAAAACGATTCCTCATCTTCTTTACAAGTGCCCTGCTCTAGCGTCAAGAAGTAACCTCCACTTGGAGTCCTTTTTCTTTGACGACCCCTGTGACCTGTCTGGTGTACCCATCAAGCACCTTCTACGCTTTATTAAAAGCTCCAGTTGGTTCTCCTGACCCAGTAGCAGAATCTCTTCTAAGTGTTCCAGGTAATCTCTTTGTATAGGTCCTCTGTCTAGCTGCCACGCTAACCTAACTTAAGCAAGGCTCTATGGTTAGTGCGTGGGAGTACTGTTGGACAAACATTCAAGAGTATTACCGTCATGAGAATGCTTTATAGAAAGTCCCTCTGACGGCGCATGAAACTGTAGATCACATCAACAACAAGTGTAGTTCAGAGAAGCTAGACCTTGGCCCTCTGAAGACAAATGACCAAAAGCCGCAGTAGGGTTAGGTTGCATACAGTAGGGTGTATTAGGTGGCAGGCGCGTTCGATTGTCGACTGCAGAGGGGAATACAGGACTCTTGCTCCGTCTTGTTTCTGGTTATTGGAACCATCTTGTAGCTGATTTCACGGTCGCAATGATGACATTTTTCGATCACATGCCTCTTCAAATTGCGTTCAAAGTTCAGGCATCAAGGTCTAAAACATTGGCCAGAACGTCACTGTTGATAACTAAAAATTCGAAGTGGTAGAGGAGTTGACTAAATGACAACTTTATGGTGATTCAATAAAATCATAGCAAACCGCTGCTACTTGGGTTTAACTGGTTTCATACTCCTAACTCGATGGATCCCATTAATGCTCCTTAGAACACTTATGTTACCAGCGCTGCTTTATGACGACGAGTGCTGGTAGACAAGCAAGAAAGCCGAGCAATTATTGGAAACTTTCGAACGAAAAATGGTTCGTCGGATATTTGGTCCCTTCTGCGAGGAGGACGAATTGAGGAGAGGATACAACCGCAAACTCTCTGAGCTGTACCAGAATGTGGATGTAGTCCAAAACGCAAAGATGCGTCGAGTACATTGGATCAGCCATATCGAATGAATGGACAACACTGCTCCAACCAAGAGGATCATCGAATCACAGCCTACAGGTTCGATACGGCGAAGAAGACCGTACATGGTATACAAGGACTAAGTTATCGCGGATGCCAAAAAACACAACTGGGAGCAGTGTGTCCCAGACTGGAGGTATCGAAGAAAGCCATGTCTCAGACAGAGTCACTATAAGGCTTTTGAGTCATTTAAGTAAGTAATGAAGAGGTCTTTTGCAGCTCTTGGACTTTTGCTAAAAACACAACACAAATGTGTTCAAAAACGTCTAAGCTGAAGGACTTTAAGAGCATCTGGTACAGGAACAGATTGTCCCTCGAGAAACAGACCATTGACCAAGACAGAGTTAAAGTTGACTTCCCCAACGGATGACGTGGGAATTCATGTGTCTTGAAGGAATCATAGAAGTTGCCATAGACAGGATAAGCACAAGCAGCTTCTATACAGCTGAGCAATCAATTAGGTACTCCCTTTATCGTCTAGGAGTGGCAACATACGGAATAAACTGCCAGAGGCTCTATCAACAACTCACTGGATCATGGGTTCAACGAGGTTAGCAAAAAGGGATCCTCCCTTGCCGAAGGGATTTACGAACTGTAAAGGGCCGCCCTTCAATTGGGCATGTGTTGCAGAGTTGCATCACATGTAAGCAGATATAACCCCCAACTAAAGTGACCTTGCATGATTCATTAGGACTCACACGATCAGACTAAGGCGCAAAACTGCACGGGAAACAGAGAAAAAAAACCTCTACAACCGTTCTGTTGCAACCAGATTAGTAAGCTTAGCTACAAGTTTTCTTAAGCTCGCAGGGAGGCTTTAAAGAAAACTTATCCTTCCTCTCCTCTTTAGCTCTCTAGGTACGGTGTCAAGATTAGTAATGAGAGACGACAAACAGAGTTAGAACTTGGAACGACCGAAAACTACCAAAATTACACTTAAAAGACAATAGAGAAGGACAAACACAAAGGAAGGAACTGAACTAACAAAGCGAGGTCATCTAAGAAAAGGAGGTTTCTCTTTAAAGACAGCACGGGACAGATACAGAAAAGACCAGAGATGGTTTTATCTTCCTCCTCGTCTCTTCAACTTCTGCAATAAACGCCAGAAGGGAAGACCAGATGCCAAGCGTGTAGCCCAATCGGACAACATGCCATAAGGATGCCTATAATCATGCTCAAATCATATTACGAAACCAACACTTCGTTAAAACCTTTCTACTAGGCCATAGTTCTCTGCAGATTTTGAACAAATTATTGTTCTTCCAGAGATCGTTGGGGAGGCGGAAGGAGATGCTAAGGTTCAGCTCAAAGAATACCCCAACTCCATCACAGGTCTTTAATCCATCACTCTAAACGTGGATTGATCTGAGACCGATCTGCTCATGGTTGGACCAAAGGTCTCGAGCTAGGATTGATGTAAAAAAGTTTTGGCAAAATTTAAGCTTGAGTGACCTAAGCTTGGAACCAAAATCGAAGCATATCCACTAGTCAGACAGATTGCAGCCGAGGATGTCATTTATTTTCAGACAAGGAGGCAGCAGATGAGAGCGCCACCGGTAGCTCTTGAAACCTTCCCCAAGAGAATGGGGTTAACAGTCTTTGACGGAGCTTTTCAACACACGGACACGCCACATAAGAAGTTAGGATCCAACAACAGAGGTATACAGCGAGAGAATGACATGAGGTTACAGGTTAGGTAAGGTTATGAGGGTTTGTGATGGAGACACCATGCACTCGGAGACACTAAAGGTCCCTTGTGCTTACCCTTGGTAGTGGATTGGAAAGGAGGAATAATGAAATACTCAGAGGCGACCATCTCTCTCGGTCTACCCTCAGGTTTAATGCCCCTTCCTCTACCTATTGCCCTCTTACAGGAGTACAAACCAGGACTAAACTTCTTCACGCGCATTATTAGGGAGAATCGTATATAATGTTTGTTCTATTATAATTCACAGTATTTTTTCTGTTGCAAATGAATTTACTTGGGACTTGAGCACCAAGTGTTCCGCTTATTTTCAAATTTACCCAAATATTATGCGCTGGACAAGAGCGAATCTAAATGATCTTAATTAAGTCTTGTTCTTAGCCAGACTTGTTCCCCATTCAAAAACGTTTATATCCCTTTTGAACGCCAACTCCTTTTTGCTTTTAATTTAAATTTTACTTCTACCCTTTCATTGTTGGCCATCATAATACAATTTGCATACAAAGTCTAAGAATAGGTAGAATACTAAAGAATACCCAACAAAGCCCGGGACACCCGCTGAAAGTCATTACCATCACAACATCCCCCAACAAAAAATGACAAGGTTAAGTACCATAATTGTTATCCGCCAAAAATTGGATGACGTTGCTGAAAATTGCTTTTATCCTTCACATGAATGGCGAAAGTTGAAAGCACAAAACCCACCCTTTAAGAAGAAAATAAAAAGAATTGTCTAGACTTACCGCTAAGTAGGTGCTCTGACCACGCAGCCTCGGTGGTGGCGGTGGTTCTGTTGTATCGCAGCCATTCTCATCTGTTGACCTTTGCCGACTGAAATGAGAAGAAAAAGAAAACATGTCCTTAAATCTTGAATTGACTCTCAAAAGGAAATCCAATCACTCTACCGGATATTGGCTACAGACGTTCCAATTTAAATCACAGACCTACCAAGACCAACCCTCCAATAAACAGAAATGAAATAAGGATACGAAGCCGGTTATAAACATAAAACTAAAAGGGAAACGAGCTCAATTGCAATGAGAAACAAGTAAAAAAGAATGCGCCCTCATTGTTTGTCGGGCACGTCGTCCAAGGAGAACCTGCAGTACATCATAATTCCAGGAGTCGGCGAAATGTCCCCAATTTTCTTCACTGTTCGTCCTTTTTAATTTAAAAAAGTCTTTGCTCTGGGAGAATGAAATAAAAGAGCAAATTTGCACCAGTTTCTCCTCCACTTGTCTTTGCTTGTTTTATCCTCCCCCACTCCTGGGAGGATTCTCATTTAGTTTTGATCGCACACCCCTTGGCGGACATTGTCTCCACTTGTGGAATTTTTTCCTTTTTATTGTCCATACGGCATTTGATGATGGCCAGGATAAATGTGACCGTAATGAGTTTTTGGTGGTAGCAGTGGTGGTGGTCCAAGAGATAAGGATATAAGGAGGAGATGCCCGGCGAAATTGTTTTTATATATCATGTTCAAGAGTTTGGCTCGTTAAAATTTTTTATGAGTTCCTGGGGTCAAATTAGACTTTTTTCGGTCAGTTGCCCGAATAGTTTTTGGCATCGGAATGTGCACTGAGGATGTGGAATTTAGGCTCTGTGAAGGATTTATTACTGCGGCAGGACTAGGCGCACAGTGTGTAGTTAATTAAAGATTTTTTTCGAAATAATAGTTTATGGTCTGGAATTACAATCAAAGGCATTTGATATCAAAAAGGAATCTATCGCGCCAAGGCTGATGGATGTTATTGATAGGAAAACGATTAAGGACATGGCTGCGGTTATAAAAGGGAGAGCTTTAGTACCACGCGATATATTTAATACATTTGCCAGCAGGAAAAGAGGGAGAACCGTGCCACTTAACACTCGGAAGTAGGTTACATCAGAAAGGATATTCCTTAAAGGCGAGTAGCCCCTTTAAACAGCAAATATTGACTCTGGAAAGGAGGATGCTCTTTTGCCCAAACATTTGTTAAATAAAGACATAACCTAAAAACATATGAATGGATGTATCTACTTGGCCTACATTATTGATGAAAGGATACTTCCCCCAAGGCGAACAACTCAGTCACTTATCATATTGGCAAAGCAAAGAGTAAGAAGTGCAGTTTATAACTGTATATCTTAGGCCTCATTTAAAAATAAACAAAGTTAAGGAATGCAAAGAAATGAACCAACTCAGGGAAGCACCTATACTGATAAAGGGTGATTCATTTAGAGGTACTTTTTTGTTCATTGAAGTTTTTGACAGATGACGCATGAGTCGTGTTAACTTGTCATAGTATTTTTGTTCAGTATTGTTTGGCATTACATTATATAGAAACCTTAAGCCTGGAACAGGGTTTACAAATCGGCATTCTACGAGGAATGACTTTCATGAACTTAGAGCAACTTATGGTCTTCACAAGCTACCTACTCAACGCACGATTCGCTTTACCATTCTTTTTACCATTTAGATCGCAGTAACGGCTAATAAGTAAGATCCCATAGTTTGATAACATTGTTTGATACTTTTGGATATAATACCTCGAAATGAATCAAAGTCCCAAAAATAGAGAAATGCATGTGAGAAATGAACAGTGAATCGGCAACCTTCTTGAACCCTGGAAGCCTATACAATATGCTACGAGCAAGGCCATGAAATAAGGTTTAAGAAGGTCATCAGAGCTGATAAAGGCGACTCATAGAAGACTTTCTGCAGGATAACAACGAAACAGCGCAAATCAAGAAAATTCTATCTAAAGAGCCACGAAGCTATTCTGCAGCCAGGCTAGCAACTGCAGGAGATACCTTGGGAGTGCTGATGAACACACACTTCCCAATCTACTTGACTGAGCCTGACACTCCTTCTAGAAGTTTAGTTACTCGTGTTGAGACAACCTAGTAGATGGAGACAAAGTGACTTGGACCATCAACTTCTTTGGACTATATAATCACCAGGCATGGACGGAATACTCCTCATCTTTCTGCAAAAAGGGGGATAGAACTAGACACTCTAAAGAAACACCTTTCTGACACCAACACAGTGCCAGGAAGAGGGAGTGGTGTTCCTACCAAAATCTGGAAAAAAATTATCGACAGCAAAGAGTAACGAACCTATTAACTTCTACGAAAGACACTGCAGAGGATCTGTAACAACTAATAAAGAACGGTGGTTACAATCCGCAACTGAGCCCAAATCTATTGAGACGGTACTTCATCATGTGGCATCCAAATTTGAGGATGCATTCGAATAGAAAGAATGAGTTGAAGGCGTTTTCTTAGACATTGAAGGAGCGTTCATTAATATAAAAACCCAAAAACATTATTGAAGTACTAGCAACCGACTGTACGACCAAATAATAAGGAAGTGTCTAGAACATATGCTTATGGCCCACAGCTACACTGGGAGACGAAATACTGTCCGCACTGGTATATGTGGTTCTGAAAAGGACGAACTCACCTAAAAACAATAGAGAAGCTTATGCAAAGCACACTCTGAACCATAAATAAGGCAGAGAAGAATGGACTAGATGTAAGTCCGAAAGAAACTGAACGAGTCCTTCTCACGAAAGCAATTAATACTCGTGACTTTCACCACTCACCAACTGAAAAGAGAACCACTGAAACTCTGAAACAGTGTCAAGTACCTGGGTATAATTTTAGGCTAGGCTGACCTAGAGAAGGAATCAAAAAGACTAGCCAATGGCAAGAAGTAATGAGGGCAATCAAGACACTGGCCCAAATCTCCAGCGTAAATAAGCAAATGGACATATGCTGGGACAGTAAAGCAAATGCTATTGACAACCTTATGTCGAAATCGGTACCAGTAAGTGAGTGCAAAATCAAACTGAATCTCCGTTGGTACCGGGTTATGAAGCTGCTTCGGGACACAAAATTGGCACGGAATCCGACCAGTAACTGAGAAATGAATTCTTCAAAGGTAACAGGCTCCCCTGACAACTATTAAAACTTCAATCAATATGCAAATATGAGGGAAGTTCAACAACTACTGGGCTAATCTCGATGTGTGCAAAGTGCCCAGGTTCTGTCATATAAGAACCGAATAAGAATAGACCAAAAATGAGTTCTAAACTCAACGGAGGACAGTTGAGCCTCATAATGAAACAACAATAAACATTCGTTCGGACTCGGACTATCTGAAACAACAACCTTTGTCAACTGTGAAGAGGAGAAGCAAGATGTAGAGCACTTCCTCTAGCACTGTCCCACTACAACGAGATTAAGACAATAGATAGAGGCATCTCCAGCGATACTAGACCTAACACACCTTAGAGTAGCAGGAATCGACGTTATACTAGAAATTACGACGCAAAACTGATGAAAAACAATCGTCAGTAAATGATGTCATTATAGTGTCTTAATGCAAATCCTTCATTCCATAGACTGACAAGCCACGGCGATTGTGAAACTCCTGTTTTATGCTCCTATCACAAGAGTGCCATATTCGTCATTATTTATTTCATTAAATGTCATTATCGTGTAAAGTATATTGGTCGTTGGAAATGCCTAGCGAATTATTGAGAGTCGTTCAGTTTGGACCTAGGTCTTAATACGCTTATATGTATATGTATATTGTGCCCTTTTGTTCTGCCTCCCTTAGAACTTGCCAAATCAAAAGACAAGCGGACACGACAGATGGAGAATGTTAACATTATGTCGTTCGTTCAGAACACTCTGGGACAAAGCACGATAAGATTGTAATACTCGCAAAAAACTCGCGACACAGCCATTAAGGGAGACTTAGAACACTTTCTATGCACATACTCTAGTCCAAGTCTCTGCTTCGCCAGACAGACAGTCCTCTGTGACCAACACGAGCCACTTACATACCTAACAAGCCACCAAATGGCATTCTGAAATTCATCAACAGAATGCTTCCAGGGAGCCCGCTCGAACAACAACTAGACAATGAAGGCTCTTTTTTTAGGTATCTTCCACAAACTGTGGGTGATGCACTATGAGATCTGAATCTTGCGCCCTTTTATTGCGGCTTTCTCCACTAAATATAACTTAACCTAGATGCGGAAGCCATCTCGAGGCATTATGAACCACTTTATCCTTCGCTCTGCAACATGGTTAGGAAGTTTTTCTTTTGCGTGTACTGCCCTGAATTGTAGATCAGTTTTTCTCTGCTGCATCTTGTGTTTGACACTCCTTCTTGGCTTCGTCTCTTCCCGTCTTACAGTCTCGATTCACATCCGCAAAGGATTGCATGCATTGCACCCAGTAGAATCTTCGTTTGTATTCATCTCCTGCCTTTGTGAAGTTCTCCTCTTGGACCATTATTATGTTCCTTCAATGTGTCCCTTTAATTTTTCTCTTTAAGACCACAAGAAGGAGTTAAGTCGCCTTCGTGCTTATTGTGCTTGACGATGGGTCTTCCACCTGCCAGTCTAGAGCTCACGTTTCTCAGACATCGAAAGGACATTTATTGTACCTAATCAAAATCCCTGATAAAGTTTACTGTACGAACTGCAATGGATCTGTCCTTTTCCTCCTTTAAATTAAACTCTGAATGAATACTGATGAACAAATCCTAATCATACATTCCAAGGATGATTAAATCCTTATCCCCCATAGCACCTGTATCATTTTCACACAAAAAAAAACCACCCATTTTCGTCTTGATAAGGATCCTTTTCCCTCAAATCAGTTCCACGCCATTCAACGTAACCCGATTGTTAATGATAACAATCATCATCACCATTAGAGGATGTTTGATTACATCCTCCTCCTAATCGTTTTGATTCAATTTCCTTAAATAATTGCCCAACAATTCGCAAGTGATTCTCGCTTCCAACAAATTATATCAAACACATATAAAGAAGGACCTGGGAGGATTCCAACAAAGACAACCCGGTGATCGCCTCCTCCTCCCCGAAAGGGTCTATGAAGTGATTATCTCTTCCATATATCGTAGCCACCCATATGAATGCAGAGAAAGAGAAACTAATCAATTGCTATTGCCCTTTCGATCTCATCTTTCTTATTCCTAGTTCGCCTGCCAAATGCTTATTCATGCAAAAGGATACTCGCGCCGCGCCGCGCCACGCCGCGCCTGGAATTCTTTTGTTCTTTCTCAAATCGACGATATTATATTGATTGCCCCGACTAGATGTGTAAGTTCAAGTTGCTGCTCTGTATCCACAGCACGATGAAACAAATCGAAGCAAATTTACCACCAAAGCCGCACGAACAATTCCGGAAGGATCTCTAATGTTGTATGTTGTGTTGTGTGTCTGTGAGTGGGTGGGTGGAGTAAAAATAAAAGAAGACCTCCAGACCAGACTGCAATAGCTAATGGCATTGAATCCTTCCTTGCATTTGCGTTTTCTTATTGTGTCTATTGTGTGTCCCTGTCGTCGTCTTTGTCTGTTTATAGGATTTTTCAAGTTCTCCTTTGGTGTGTGTGTGTGTGTGATTTGTTCACAAGGACTTTGATTCTGATCGTTGATGTGCCGACTAGGATTTTGCAAATTGCTGCAATTTGTTTTACTGACAGTGGTGACAATCGTGCGTGGGAGTAAAGAAAGGGCGTGGTTGTATGGAAGGTTGTTTTCAATTACCGCTATTTTATGGATTTGTAGAGAACCATGATGACATTCAACTGACAGAATGATATATTGAAGTCATTTTTTCAACGGCAGTGTGCATTTCTTGATTAGTCAATGTCAGTTGTTGAGAAATGACATACCGAAGTGGGAGAGAGACAAAATTAAGGATAATCACAATAACTAGAACTCTTATGGGACAAAACTAATGAATTTGACTAAGCATTCTTTACTAATAAGTGGTGGATAAATGAGAATGATAAATCAGAAGGACAAGGACATTTGTCGAAGTTGGGATGAGAATTGAATTGAAACAACCTGAGGTAGCAGTCGTGTGTATGTGCATAATTTTAGCCTCTTTTCAGTGATTCTAGCTAGTGAATGTACTTAGTACAGAACAGAAGTTGACTTATCGTGAAGAGGAACTTTCCTGACACCAGTACCTACAACCACATCAACCGAGTACGCTACCACCATAGCCCTTAGCCTCAAAAAGAACCTAAAGAAACTAGACCTAGCTGCAGAAGGTCCGAACAGATTCCGTGATGAGAATTGACATTGACTTATGTACGTTGCGAAATATGAGAAGAAATCACGTCCTAACCCTTCCCACTCAGTCAGACATATTTGCATGGATTAGAACGAAGAGGGAGATGAGTGCAAATTATGCCATAAAATAGTTCCTATAAAAGTGTAGGTATAAAATAATGGAAGTTACCATTTTATCCCACCGCATTCCACTTGACCGCCAATCATCACCCACAAACACGAGCGCGATTTTCACGTTTAATTTTCCGAAACCAACACAAACACCGAAAGCTTTCCGAATTGAGCTTTTTGAAACGAACCGGAAATGGCCACGGTTAACTATTGCCACTGCGCTAACGAATATGAACGCGAACACGGAAACCGGGGCAAGACTCGAAACGAAAAACAGACAGAGAAAGGGAAGAACATGGTATAACCCGGAATAAAGTAGCACTTGAACACTATGCAGAGGGAGACAGATACAGAAACTATAAATCGGCTCTCAAATTGAAATGGCACACACTGAGAGAAGATTTCACTTACAAAAACGGGTCACTGCATTGGAAAATGGGCGACCCGCACACACACGCGCCGAATTGAAACTTTTTTTTATAATAAGCCGCGGTTAACTACTAATACTGCGCGAGGGGATATTAACGCGCAAACTCATAGAGGTAAGACTCGAAAAAAGAGCAGACAGGGAAAGGGACAAATATACAAAACACGGTATAAGAAAGCACTTGGAACATTAGCAAGAGAGAGACAGACACACATACACTATAACTCGCCTCTCAAATAAAACCGATACACGGACACACTACACCACAAGAGAGGCTCTCACAAAACACTAACACTTTTTTATCACTGCACTAGAAAACGAACGACCCGAAACTTACTGCGAGACCCGAACCGAACACAAGGAGAGATCGCGAACTACTGACTTGCTGCACCAACGGATATGCAATTATGACCCTACGGAAGCGGATATTGATTTGACAGTTTTGCCAATAGAGTTGCCGTGGTACAAAAATGCGTTATCACTACGTAGTGTAAAATGATGTTGCCAAAGCGAATATGACCGCGTTGATCTCGAGAACGACTGAACGGATTGGGATGCGGTTTTTTTTATTATGACTTGCATTGAGCTGTCTTTTAAGGATCTAACAAGTGATGATATTTTGTACCGACAGGCATAGGAAAAAATTTAAAGAAAAATTGTGTAGGGATAATTAAATTGATATTAAAGCTTGCAACGCTTTTTATTGGCGGGATCTATTGCTTATAATAAAAGAGAAGAACAACGTCTGCTATTTTTTGTACAATCTAATATATCATAGTGGGGTATTTATTAACTTCGCTTCGAAATGTCTTCCAGAAACTCAGAACTTTGGTTTTTAGAAATTATCGCGCCAAAGAGGGGCTACTTTCCAACTGACGAGGACACAGGCTTGTTGTAGAGTTTGAAACTCTGTGGATTATGGGCAAATTATTGAATTTATATGTGTTTTTTGTACTCATTTATAATTCACAGGATGTTTTACGCTTTCTGAGTCTCATAGCTGTGAAAATTTAATGGATTTTATTTGGATCAAAGCACTGAATCTTTCTCATTTAATGACAATTTAAATGAATAAATGCTAACATTATCATCTTTAATTTCAAGTAAAATAATAGATAGATATATTGGATATTTATATGGTACATAATAATAATATTTAGTTTATTATCACACAGTCAACAAAAAGTATTGAAATGTAATATTGTCTTACATCTTCCAACTAAAATACTATGTCTGATACGATTAATACATTTTATAATGTATAATAACAGAAATATAATTTCTTAGATTTTTTTTCATTACTCACGTTTTTTTCCACGTTTAAGTAAAGTGAACTAAGGATTTCTTATGTAAATCTAGTACAATACTGCCAATAAGTTTAATTTTTAAAGTCATTCTACTTTACTTTAATTCACTACTTATACATATGTGTGTATTTGCCTAATTGCCAAAAAAAAGTTGGGATTAAAAAGTAATATTTTCAACAAATGGCCCATTCACAGATTTTGAATTGGCAACCCTTGTGCCGATGGGTTTGCACTAATAGCAAGAAGACATCACCACAGCAACAGCGACTGCAGTTTTGACAACTGCAGGACAACTTTTAGAATCAATGGGACAGAAAGCACTGACCACAGCAACAGCAACTCCAACGTTAGATCTCTCCTTGTCTCTGCTGTTGGCGGTTGCTGTGTCAATGTGTTTCTACTTTAACGCTCCGCAGTAAAGACAATACGTTCTAATAGGGGAAATGGCCAAGAGAGAGACAACATGAGTCAATATATTGACAATTTTTTGCAACTGTTAGCCATATGCACGTCATTGATCTCTCTCTGATAGATTAAAGAGTAAATTTGTAACAATAAAGGAGCTACATGCACATTTATAATAAACACTCACTGGACGTTGAATGTGCGTTCAATGGCATCCGCATTGAATCGAACTAAGAATATCGAACACCAAAATTTACCAGCCACTTGGTAATGACCATATTAAGAACTAGAATCATTCAATTAACCAGTGAGCACACAAGGAAAACTAAGCTAGAGAAGCTCCAAGAAAGTGTCCACCTCTGTACAACATGCATTATTCGTTCTACGGCGGGATTAGAAGCTGCTGTTACAACTCTACACATCTTCATGAGGAAAGAAAGCTGCTATTCAATATGTAATATAGTTTTCTCACCAGACTCAGCAATAATAAGATTTGAAGCAGTTTATAGACTGAACAGCCACAGAATTAAGTAATAATGTGATCCAGTTGTAATTTCGCCTCCGTTTTTTATCGGATTCGAAGGACTTCTCCTTTCAACATGACAGTACCAACTGACTCTATGCTCTATCTTGCTTCTAATAGGCTCATTTATATGCAGGCCTCCTCGAATCTGCGACCTTCTTACATTATCAAGCTTTGTTACCCCTACTGTCATGCGAGGCCATCTTCATCTCGGCTGTTGTAGTTTTCCCTCGTCCTTTTTGTTCATTGGCCAGCATTGTGAACCGTATGAGAGCCTTGGACATGCGACTGCTGTGTAGAGCCTATCTTTCAGCTTAGGGGTTACAAAAGAAACACTTCATCTGATTGATGTCATCATAGATTGCTTCGCTTTTGAGCACAGATTAGGACACACTTTTTGTCTGGACTAATACAGGCGGATTAGAAAATGTGTAGAAAAGAGACTCTGTGTTTTTTTTAAACAAATCTGATACATTTTTTCTCTCAAAAACGTCCATGTACTACTCGTTGCAAGAGACATTTGATCTTCACCCATGACGGCTCCATAGTCAGCAAGGAATAAGTGAGGATCCGTCAATGCTCCTGAGGATACCTCCCTGGTGTACACCACCTTGGATTGGTTTTACTCTTGTCCTTGCTCCTTCATACATGTCCATGATGATGCACACGTACAAAGGATTGATTCTATGGGACTCCTCATTATAATCTTTCATATTAGACGAAGCCTTGTACTTACTATCATGAACCAAGTAATAGCAATACTTCCGTTCAGCTTACTGGATACAAAAAGTAAAAGATCAAGAACTTCTTTCCCCAAGGCCAAGAGAACAAGACCCTCAGAATCTTTTTGACATTGAACTCCCACTCCCTAGCGATAAATTTGACATATTTTTTTAGCCCAAACGTCTCATTGAATTTTACCCCCATTTAGCTGTCAAAATGATCCCCAAAAAAAAAAAAAAAAAACGAATTAACCACTTACAACATAATCAAAACCATAACTCCACGCACAAACCATCTATTACTTAATAGAAAAACTATTTTCGGTTTCGCTTGGCAGTCTCATTATTACGACACACACGTCATCATCACCAATAAATTAGGAGCGAACGTCGACACCGATTCGACAATTTTATTTCAACAAATGTCTGCAACTTAACATGAAAAGTCTCCTCTTGTGCTCTAGCACAAGAAGTTGAGCTGAAAAAAAAAAAAGTGAAATTCAGTGAATTCCATCTGATGCTCAGTTGACGATACTAATTGACAATTGGAAAATTGCCTGGTATTACACACATCAGAGTCGTCGAGTTCGAGTGTAGAGTTTGTCTTTGGTTCGAAAAATGAGTCCAAATGGGAATTGCGAATCCATCGAGATGTGAAATTACCCACCGCAAACGAAAACATGAAAGAAATAAGAGGGCTTTTCCTCGAAGGCTTTCCCATTTTGTTTATAAAACTATCTGCTATACTGGGTAGAGGAATCAGTTCGGTTTGAGTGGATTAACGTGTAACATAACGAAGGCGAAGGGAATATGGTTCGGTTTATAGTAGTGCTTGTGATCCTTGAAGGAATAGGCATTTGTCTGGGATCGGAATTGAGTACAGTGTCACCGAATTCAATACAAACTAATTTGAAACAAGGATATACCACGAACATAACAAAAGATGGACTAACAAAGCGGGGAATAAAAGTCGACGATTTGTCTGGCAAGAGCTATGATCCGCCGCCAGAGTACTACAGGTACAGTGTTTTAGTGAAAGTGGATATACATTTATATACAGGAATAAATGGTCTCATTGCTTGAGGTCTAAGGACAGTGTTTCACAAGAATCGATAGTGTTTAAGTTCGACTGTTTTGCCTCTTAGCAAAGCCAACCAGTGATTAAAAGAATAGTTCATGTTTTCTTTTTACTGATAGCCGTGGCTCAGCAGTTAGTGCATTGGGTTCTAGGTTTGAATCACAGAAAATACCATCAACGTTTTTTCACAGCCCCACCTCCATGCGAGGTTCTATCAAACGAAGATCAGAAAGCTTCCCAAAAACCTCCTGCCTTTTAGGTACATCCCTGTGTAGCTGTAGTCAGTCACTGAATGAAAGCTTCGGTGCTCAAATAATATCCATTCAACTTCCATAGTAGCTCAAGCGGAAAGCACTTCGTTTAAATGTCAAAAAATACTGTGAATTTTAAACGAGTGCAAAAAAAATCACATTAAAGTCTCCCCCGTAATTTGGTCACCATTCATGGAGAATAAATTTTGAAACCTAATACCACTTTGGCTTCTAGTAGCACTACATCAACTGCTTCATATCCCTTGTTCTCAATTCTAATTCACCAATCAAGTACATCTGTATAGAACCTAAGCTAGGCCATAGCCGTCTTTGTTTTGAAAAACTTACGACAGGGCAAGAAGAGTTCATGACATTAGTATTGACATGACTTCAGTCGTATGACTTCCTCAGTTGATCCTCTCGAGGCGCATTCTATCAGTCTAAGATCTACATATCTCATCAATAACGCTCTGACTATTGGGTTCCAAGGGCCGAACATTCTGGAGTTTATCGGGTTACATCGAAGAATTGTACACAGTCCCAAAAGAAGTAATCGAGTGGCATCAAATCGCAGGATCACTGCGACCGAATTCACTGGTTCATTTCATGAATTGAATCAATTCTTTAGCTGGCTTCATGGGCAGTATACCTCATAGCACTATCCTGCTGAAACCACACTTCGTACGGATCAATTTTCTAAGCCTAAACAAGCTGCCGCCTAATTTTTGACCGATGACACCACATAACACAAAACAGTACACTTTTTGAGGTGGAATAGAGTCTCATGGGACTCTTCTGGATTTGCCTCACTCCTTGCTTCTTTACAAAACCATTAAGCTAAGGGCGAGCGTTGTCAGTATACACAATTTTTCATTTAAAATAAAAGTCGACGTTAAGCTGCGGAAGAGGGCAATCCGCGAACTTCTGACGCAAGCAGCGCTTTCTAAGATCTAATACGAATGAAGGACAAGGGAGAACCGATTTGCCAATTCCGGAACTTCTGGCAAACTTTCACTGTGCGCATTTTGCGTTCTTAGCTTTGCCTATGTGTCGATTCGAGAACCAAAGCAATAAGTTTCGATGTTAAGGAAGCGGATGCTTTCGTCTAGTTAAAGTCGGAATGATAATTTGTTCGGCAACACATAAATTGCTGAGTTCAGTTCAGTAACATGTCAGTATTGTCATTGGAGAGTTCTCCTAGATCCTGAAAGAAGTGCTTGCCGAGGAATTTGTACCTGGAATGTTAGAGTCCAGGGCACTGGCAGAGGAAGGGGGTAGTGTCCTCTATAACCTCCTCATCGCCGCATCCTCTACAGAGTTCTTCTTTCGTCCGACGTAGTTTCTTTAGGTGGTACCGCAGAGTGTTGTGACCTGCGAGTATGGAAAGAGAACGTCTGTCCTTGCAGATAATTCTCTCGGTCCTTACTTTGTCAAAAGTTGGCCATAGTTGTTTTGCAGTTTTGCAAGTGTCTATGGACTTCCATCTCAAGTTCGCCAGTTTCTCTGCTTCAAGCCGAGAGCGCAGGGCGGGGTGCTTATGGAGAGGTCAGTCAGTTCAAGTAAGTCTGATGAAGCTTTCCTTGCTAATTCATCTGCCATTTCATTTCCCGGGACGCCCTCGTGCCCAGGGACCCAGCAGAGTAGATCCTTGTACTGTGTTCCAAGAACCCTAGCTCTTCGCGACAGCACTTCACAAGCTTGGATTTTATTTCTATGGCAGTAATTGCTTTGATAGCTGCCTGGCTGTCGGGAAAGAAAGTGATACCTTCTGGCGGTATTGCTCTTACGGCAGACTCACGGGCCGCTATTGTCACTGCCAGGACCTCCGCTTGGTCTGGGAGTCGTATAGATCTGGATATACCCAGTGATTCGGAGAAGATTCCGGATCCTACACTGGTGCCCATTTTTGATCCATCAGTGTAAACAGCTATGGATTCGGCATTTGGTATGCGGCTGTCTTTCCATTCATCTCTGCTAGGGTAAGCTGAGGTAAATGGTATAAAGCATAGGTTAAGGTCGGTCTTACTACCTCAGTGTATAATCAGCACTCGAATTTGTCCAGCACTCGAGGGGCATAGGAACTCAAAAATTCCCCCAATGCAATGCAATGCGTTTGAGGTGCTTCCAACAGTAGAAGTTCAAATCCTCCTTACGTGTTCTAGGGCACGTTTGGGTAAGTCATTTTTCTGCTCCTACGTGTCCCTTTGTTCGCAGTTTTGCAATGCATTTAATTGCTTCCAACAAAAGGATTTCAATTCCACCTTGCGTGTTCTGGGGTTCGTCTGCGTGGGTCATCTTGCTGCTCTTCCAGTGCTAAAGTCCGTGGTTAACTTTTTTGCTAAGACCATTCCTGGGTTTGATTAGTATTTCGTCCAAACACGTGCTTCCGATTCTGTTGCTCAATGCCGATCTAGGCAGTCTTATAACAATGCATTAAGTCGAGCCTAGATATCGAAACTTGTCCACTCTCTCCTGACTGCTGGTTCCGGCAATTGTAAATGAAGCATGGCCAGAAGAAGTGCTCAGGGCTGTGTTTTGGAGGCAAAAAGGAGTCTTTGTTTGCCTCAACTGCGAAGATTGTTGGCCATCAGGTGAAGGTCCAGTACTTGAAGTGAAAGTAGGCAAGCACTGCCAGCATAGTCCAGGTGATGAACACGGCGGCGTTCAAGCATATTTATCCTTGCTTTAGAAGTGTCCAACGAATGACTCTCGAAACGTTGTACTTAAATTCCTGTAAACAACTTTTTAATAATTGTTTTCCCCTTGCCCTTTCCTGTATCCAAAGATGTACACACATACAAGGTGCCCCAAGGATCCCCAATTCAAAACACCCCAGCCCTCTACTCCTTCTATTATCCCCCAACTATAACTTAACATTATTTTTTCTGCTCTCGCACAAACCCGCAAAGAATACTAAATCCTCAGGAGCAAATCCTTAATTCATGACATAACCCCCTCCTCTTCCCCCATTGGACCATAATAAAAGTCACAACACACACACACATCAATTTACATTCCATTCCGCATGGAAAATAATCCGAAAAAAATTACTCTCGACGAGCAAAAAAAAAGACGACAACCAAAAATAAGGAAAAAGAAAAATGTCCATTCTCAGCATTGGAATGTCCATTCCGATTGGCAAAGGACCCAAAGCCAACAACACACACACACAAAAAACAGGAAGAAAAAAACCAATCCTAATCCAATGAACAAATTCACCTTAATACCCATTAAGTTCGCTGAGCATAGAACACATAATGCAGGACAACCAACGACGATGGCAAACCATACAAAGGACGAAAAACACATAACAGATTATGAACACGCATTCATGCAATTTTCGTAGCAAGAAATGGGCACTCACTGGCGCAGGACAATGATGATGAGATGGCAATAAAAATATTTGCGACAAGAGAACAAAATTCCTGTGGGTTATCAATTTATGTCCTTTTTTTTACTTTTTTTGTTAATACGAATTCTATCCTCTTCTGAGAATGATAATCCTTTTTCGCTTCACCTCCTCTAGAAATAAGTTTAATACCTGGATAGGATATCCTTTTTGCACTCGTTTTTTTGTGTGTGTAATCAAAGCTCTCCTGACGGTGTAAGGATAATTTTGAAATAATCCCAACGTGATTACATTTTCCAGGGGACCTGCATCATCCTCAAGCTCATCCTCATCTTACAACAGCAATACGGTCGCTGGATATTCATCTCGACCAGTTGCATTCCCTGATCAGAGTTATGGCTATAAAGGCGGCCACAGTGGTGGCTATTCCACCAACAATGGTCAAGAAGAACGTAAAGGACTCCATGACAGGATTAGTGCGGGTAAGACACAAAAAGTACAAAAGGTGCACAAAAAAAAAAAAACTAACAAATTGTTCCCTTTTTTGCAGGACACTACACATCGGGTGCGAGTCACACCGGCTATGGCAGCTCAAGTCATGGTTATGGGAGCTCTACAACCGCACATCCCTACGGGCCGCCACAAGCAATTGAATACGAGTACTACGCTCCGACGGGGAATAGCCATGGCTATTCCGACGGCGGTGAAGGAATTCCTGTCGAGCTATATAATAGAGGCTATGGCGGTTATGGCCACCATCCCGAGGAATTCTACACAGTGACCACTGGACATGGCGCAGGGCACAGTGGTGGAGGGCATGAAAGTGCCAAACACGGCTACGATAAGGCGCTCCTGGCTAAGAGTTTTCTAATACCACTTGCAAGTGCTGCGGTATTGGGTATCGCTGCAGCTCTGGCAAGTAATCCGCTTCTTTTGCAACTCGGAACGGTGTCTAGTATCGGCAAGCGAAGGAGGAGGAGAGATTTAGAGGATAAACTGGTCCATTCGATGGCATATCGTGGTCAGAGAAGGAATTAACAGTTGGATTTTCTTTATTTAATTTTCATTGTACCATTGTCTTTTGAATCAATAATAAAAAATCAATCGAATGGAAGAACGGGTCCTTTTTTGCAGTTTTAATTTGAAAAAAGAAAATTTAAACTTTGAGGAGAGAGAGAGAGAGACTTACCGTAGAATCACTTCGTCTGATGTCATGGCGTAGATGGAGGTGGTTATAGTTGCATACTCTTAGGCGCGGTTTGTAATTCTTCTGTTTGAATGACTGCTGCTTTACAGTAGAGGCCGGGTTTGATGGTTGCTGGGTAACTGAAAATGGAAAATGAATTTATTTGAATTAAGGATTAACAATTTGAGATTAAAAATGATTGGCGGTTAAAGTTTAAAATTAATTCTTACGGCAGACAGTAAACCAAATGTGTCTTGTTCTGTCTTGAAAGTACAGAAACATGGAATTTTAAGTGATATTCCGGGTAAATGTTGTTTTATTAATGATGTAAGAGAAATTGACTGCTCCTTGAATGCTGGCGCTGTACCCATCATTGGCGGCAGTGCCGATTACTTGATTCAAAATAGACGGCCTACATTCGACAGACTAGTATGGAGTATGTAGTAGATGACTGGCAAGACAATTCAATCCTTGCAAACTATATTGAGGTATAGGACATTAGTCACACAGTCATGGCTAAGAATGCTATTGATGTGTTCATTCAAAACAGAACTTCAGCGCACAATACGTACGTTTTTAGATGCACTCTCCGTGGGGAGGTGGAGTCCAAGAAAAAGGCCGGGAAAGAGGCAAAGACCTAGCACAAAAGAAGTGATAAAGCGACGAACGATGACCAGGCTATAAAGAGGCCAAAATCCTGCAGTACCTATGATGAACAGTGAACAGGCTATAGGCGACGACAGTGCCTGGTCAAAAGTTCATAAAAACAAGAAGAATCAAACGAAACAAGGCAAGACCGCCAAGGCGACCAGACGCAATCGTAGAAGGGAGAACTTTTCTACGCCGAAATACTTCGCAGTGTCAAAGCGGACCCCAAGCTCTACAATCTGAGTGAATCCGACAAAATCGAGCAACTAAGGGGAATAATAAGCGAAAACCTTGCCGCAGAGACGGAGATTCGCACCTTATCACAGAGATCCACGATCGAAATCAAAGACCTCAACGCTTAAGGTGTCTGGAGCATGACCCATCTCAGCAGGGTAGAAACTGTGGAGAGGAAGGTCATATAGCCCAAGAATGCGAAAAGGATTCATTATGCTTCTGGTGTAAGATGGTCATGTAGCTGGTAGCAGCAAGCGTCCAGTACTCAAGAAAGCTCAGGCCAAACTAACATGATGGACATCGCCCAGATAAACTTAGACCATTGCAGATCCGCGCAGGACCTCCTGGCGCAAATGGTAAGAGAGAAGAGGATTGATGTGGTCTTAATAAGAGAACCATATAAATCTATAGATGGTAGCAGTTGGATAAGCGACACCACAAAAGAGGCAGCTACATGGACTTGTGGAAACCCTACAGGCAGTCGTATATGCAAGGATGAAAGATGAGTACTTCCACAGTTGCTATGCAACCCCGGATCTTTCACTGGCGGACGATCTGAAACTACATCGCGGGGGGAAACACCCAGTTATTATTGGTGGGGATTTCAATGCATGGACTACCGTAATGGACTAGTCTTGCCAATAAAGGCACAAAGCGAACATTTCGAAATGCTTTTATAAGCAACTCAGTCCTGCGGAAAACTAAATGACGATTCAGCGAAGATAGCAACCATCAGGCGATTCTACTTAACGTCGGTCGGCAAGGAGAAATGCAGACTGCCGCCCACCTTAACACGGCCAAAGTGGAAGGACAGGTCGCTTAAACTTCCAAAGACTTATTCAGTCTCTTTCTCAGAAAAGCTAGCGCCGCGCCAGGCACATTCCAAGGAGGTGGAGGAAGAGACTTTCCTCTTCGACTTCTACAGATAAAACTCATTCTAATGGCATGTCTGCCTATCTGACAGTGTCCTGTGATTATACCTTCTTCGAGACTTATGTTTCCTCTGCTCAGAGATAGGAGTCTTTTGGTTTTCTCTGTGTGTATTTTTGACGAGCTTTACGCGGTGGCACACGTTTATAAAGGTTGATTCATTTAGAGCTACAATTTGGTCTATGAATTCTTTGACAAATGACGTATGAGTCATGTCAATTTGCTATGGTATTTTTGTTTAGTATTGTTTGACATTTTTTCATCATGGAAAATTTTAGCCCATCTCAATGTCTAAATATTATGCAATTGAATAAGGAAAATCAGGGTTCTACGAGGAATGTTTTCCGCACACTTAGAGGAACTTATGGTGCACATAATCAGCTCACCAAAGTCTAAAATCTGCATAAATAAGCCAGGTACGATTTAGGAATTGGATGTCAACACTACTCGCATTATTCGCCCAATACCACTCGGCTACGTCATCGAACATTGCAACTTCCGAATGGACTATATCAACCGCAGTTATTGACAACATTTGAAAGAAATGATCTTTAAGAATTAAATGTCAGGAATGATTCTTTTGTCTGATAACAAAACTCACTAGATAAAATAAATTCTTTTGAAAATGTTTAACTTTAGAAAAAATTACTTCTAAATGAACCATTTAATAGCAATTCATAAAGTCAGCAAATCTAAAAGATGAGGCACTAAAGGCCTTCATAATTTAATTCAATTTATTCACAAAGCTGCAAAGAATATAAAATAGACTAGATACTGATCAAATGGAAGAATTTTAATCCAACTAAGCAGTGTCCGAACCAAATGCACACCCACAAACATCTCTTTCACCAAATTTCTTGTGCTATTAGCTTCGCAACTTTCAAAGAGGCTAATTAATGCCAAGATCACTTGGAAGATTGTTAAGACTCTGCAAATCTATCCTCCGGCTGCGGATGGATGGCCTTTCACTTTTATCTTCTATCACAGCACAGCTCATTTCCCAAGCCCCAAATGGAAGAGGAAGAGTCAATGACACTTTTATTGGCTATTAATTCACGTCGCGCTCGCGCTCGCGTTCGCTTTCGCATCGCACATACCGGTGCGCGGTGCGCTTTAAATAAAGAAACAAAATTCAATTCAAATTATACAACCGCCGCCACGCGAGAAAACCCTAATCAAATACCCATTTTGATTAATTCAACTATTCCATCAGCGATTCCCGCAGTTGTGTTGCACATCGCTAAATATTCAAGACCCGCAGCATAGCCATGCATATCACATCATCATCATCATCATCGCCATCAGTATAATAAGTTTCTTCAACTTTAACCCCAAGCAAAGCAACAGGGGTGACATTTAAAAAAAACACACACAGACCCACCAAAGACGACGACGTGTGGCGTCTACATCTGCTGGAGGGTTTCACACTCTGCCTCCTCCAAAGCTAGGCAAAAATATTCTTCTTCTTCTTCGCTCAGATCGAAAATCGTGTTTCGATTTCATTTTTCACTGGAAAATAAGACAGCCCGCAAAAATATTTATTAAAAACACTACACCCGCTGCATAATAATTTACAGTGCAGGCCGTCTGAACCAGCTCCTGCTGCTGTGTTGTTTGTTACTATTATTACTTTGCCGGCGCGGTGAAATTAGCATTCAATTGATTTCAATTGCGTTGCCGAGGAGGAGGAGTAGGAGGACTGGCGCGACACAAAATGTACAGCAACATACGTTGAACATATGTGACATGACGAGGGCGAGGGTATGCTGTAACCACGTACTGTAGACGCACTGTCAACTAGTTTCTGTTTAGTTTTTGACAAATAAATTACAAGGAAAAATAATTAAATTCCAATTAAGTGTGAGATGGACGTGATGTGAGCCTACATCTCTAGGGTATTTGCAGTGCACCGGTTTGAAAGACATAATTAGACATAAGTGCGGAAGAAGAATATAATTACCGTCATATGTTGATTAGATAATGAGAGTAGGCATGTTCTCTTGCATACTGATTAGATGATCTCGGCAAAGGAGGTCACCTAGATTGTGGTATGGGAAGGTGACTAGACATAGTGGAGATCTGGAAAAGACGACAGCGAATACCTACTTGTACAGTCGTTCCCTAGATAGATAGATGTTAAATAGAAGACATTATGTGGACAGAATATCTCTCCATAGGAACAAAGTTTTCGGGTCAAATTTGCATCTTTTGGCATCTGGTAGAGAGAATAGGGAGTTTTCAGTATCTTCTTGAGTCAGGAAGTCAGAAAACCTGCTGGACCGAGGAAACATGTCGGAGAACAGACGAAGCGGAGTCTCAGGAGCTTGAATCGGAACGATGGTGCGTTCTTACTTATGTCTTATATCCCCTCTCGGGTCGCACAACTTCTAAAACGCCTACGTGTCATTAAGTTAGGTTTCTGGCAATGTTTCCAGCTTTCCCCAACCCTTTCTCAGTTGCCATACTTCCTTCTCGACTATTATACTTCTAGACTCTGCCGAGTATCATACCATCCTATGAGGCGGGTTCTACTGCATCGTGTGCTGCGGTCACCTTTCAAAAAGTCTGAACAAGCCACTGATACTTCCGTCGTTAAATGGTTGTGTCCAGTGTTCGGACTTTACTGCAATTGCAGTAGATCTACTGCGATTTTGAAAAATATTTAAAATCTGCTGCGCCACTGCGCTTGACTTGAAATCTACTGCGATTTTTGAATGTGAAAATGGTTGAAAATTTGATGTTTTCTAGATGAAAAACGTAACACAATCTAGAAAAAACGTAAATTTATTGATGGAAAATTTCTTTTAAGAACTGAATTTAACTGAAAATTAATCAGTTATTAAAAATTTTATAAAAAAATAATTTCGTGCAAAGAATTGTGATTAAATTTACTTTAAACTGTGCAATTTAAGTTTGCTTTAACCTTATTTTATCGTAAAAAATATATGTGTATAAATCTAAACCCCAGTATTGTTGTATTTTTTGCAACAAAAACAAATCTGCTGCGGAAAATACGGATCTACTGCACTTTTTGTAAGAATCTACTGCTAAATTTTATTATTGAAGTCCGAACCCTGGTTGTGTCTATAGGTACTTGGCCAATTCTCTGATAAAGCTGTTCTATCAAATCACAGTATGGCTATTAAGGAACTTTTGCTGTCTTGGTAGTCATAGTAGCAGTCACTTTCCAAGTGTAACATTCATGCATCCATGAATAAAAGTAGATTGGATTGTGGACAACACCTCAAACGCAGAGAACGCCTATTCGGCTGGCTATATTCAGTTTGGTTCCCCCATCGGTTGGGACGCTCTCCTAATCAACGTTATTCTGTGAGAAAGAGGGCATAGATCGTAAGAGTAATCGAGGTGTTTCAGTTAAAATGCTCACTTGATTAACACTAGTTATTCCACCAACTCCAACAAAGACGCACGAATGACATACCCGACAACCTCTTTCAGAATCTACCCTATCAATCCTTGAGAAAAACTCAACATACCATCTCCATTAATGGTAAATAGGAACCGCTGTAAACTCAAACTCAAATGTGCCACAGTTCTCCCCAACTCTTTTCCAGTTGCCGTGCGCTTCTCTCATCTTCATGCGATATAGGGACTCTAGCCCGATCCTCCCTGCTGCAAGAGTTGCTGCAATCATTGCTCTTAGCTCTTTTCGTTCGTTAATCCTTCTCCAAGTATCCTCGGAAAATAACTCCCTATAATTTCCCTGCAGCCGACCGACAATCCTTTCAGCACCTGATGTGAAAATAGTTTTCACAGCACACCAATGGTCTTGGATGGTGGCGGGCAGTGAGCTGGTGATTGTTTCCATTCTGCGTGAGAGATGGTCCCTTAGTTCTTGGCTCACTGTGAGAGCTCTCAGTCGGTCTACGTTGAACCTAGGTATTCTAATGTTGTTAGATCTTCGAACGACAGCAGTGCGTAATCGGAGAGTAGATATCATAACATGGTGATATCGTACAAACGCCATGATGGCACCTTGGATGTTTCGGACGTCTAGATGGCAGCTGATGGCATGGTTTAAGAGATTATAGCAGCCACTTGGTCCATTGTGATATCTATCAGTTTCCTATCGATTGGTATTGAACCAACCTTTCCCGACTAGAATTTGCTCTACGTCCTCTAGTTGTTCCCCAGCTAGCGACGAGCTTAAAGATTGCCGCACTCACCACATAGCCTGTTTCTGTTTCTTTCGTATCATGACAGCTCCTGCAGTAGTCGAGGGAATTGATGCCTATTCTGGGAGCCATTACTCCTATCGCCCTGTGTCCAGTTAATACGACGAAGTCTCCACTGGTTGCCCATATGTTGTTGATCTTACCTCTCGGTATGAGGTCTGTTTCTCTTTTGAGGTCTGTTTCTCTTTTGAGTACTCCCAGAG
This sequence comes from Chalcosyrphus nemorum, assembly GCA_949716465.1. Lineage (NCBI taxonomy): Eukaryota > Metazoa > Arthropoda > Insecta > Diptera > Syrphidae > Chalcosyrphus > Chalcosyrphus nemorum. The sequence goes on from OX454332.1 coordinate 43,321,802, forward strand.
GTACTGTTACCGAAGACACGTATAGGTTGCGTAAAGTTCCTTATTTAATGGTAACCCATTTGTCTGTTAGCTTGTCTGCTACTTCATTCCCATTTTCATTACTGTGCCCGGGAACTCATCAAAGACTGCCTTCATGAGTTTCGCATATAATGCCAAGACCTCTGCTTAGAAGAAGCTACAGTCACTAGGAACTCCAGCCCCAGTGTACAATTAAACGTCCTGTAAGCCGCTTGGTATGTTGGACTTCCACTCCTGTCTGTTGGGAATAAGAATGAAGTATTGCTTTGCTAAAGATTCCAGGCACGGACCGTCGTTTTGACGAGATCATTCGATCTGTATCGTTGGAGTATAGATCTATGTCCATACAAGCATTACTTCCATGTGCTTGATTGTCTAAGACGAATCGCGCTGTGCTACCTATGATCTTATCTAGAGGAGGAAGATTAAGTAACAACCTTGATTGGGTATTAAATTCTAAGCTTCTATTACGCCTAAAGATGCCAATCTTTGTACGCTTATAAGATTTTTTAGGTAGCTTTAACCTTGACATCCCATCATATTATTCCGTTGGTAAGCAGGGGTTTAACGATAGCCTACATCTAATGGATTATGGACAGTCACAGGACCCATCTTTTACCAAAAGTATAAGGCCTTTTTCATGGTCTCTTCCCGTGTTTCTCTTCCATGTAAGCTTTGAATCAAGGATTGTTTGAAGAGTGTCATGAGGACTCATTGAAGTTCGGTCTCAGCTCGGTCTTTGTACTTTCATTGGGGATTACATAATATTTCTGATTGGAGGAAGGTGTTTTCCACTGATCATTACTACTATGTCATCTGCAAAAGCTACTGTTTGCGATGTGAGAACGTTTTTGACGACTACAAGCCACAGATGAGGTGAAATAACTCCTCCCTGTGGGGTGCCTCTTATGATCGTCTTCCTCACGACACTCTTTCTTTCTTTTTTTCTAGATCTGAGTGCATTGCTCTGCTGTTCTTCAGTGCAGCTTATTATATCTGTTTAATTGTCTCGGGTTTTAATGTTATTAAGCGCTCCTTCGATGGCTAGAAAGGCACCTAGAGTAGATTCCTTACAGTGATGGTTTCTTCAATTTCCGAAACAACCTTATATAGCACCCTTTGCACTGACTTCTCCTTTGAGGTATAGGCGTTATGTTATGACCAAAAGCAACTTGGCTAGATGATATGAAAAACAGAGGATTACATGACCAAACAATGAAGGATCGAATATCCTGGGGGCTACTATGCAGCAGACCCGCCACCAGATAATCTGGGAACAGAAGAAGAAGAAGGTCCTTCACTTTTCACACTAATGAAACAAAGTGAGTAGGTACATCTTATGTGCGACAATTGAGCTTCCTCTGCCCATCAGCCATATCTATCTATTGTTTAAGTGGAACAACAGCCAAAGAGTAGGCGAAATTCAAATTCAAATTTCAAAACAGAAACAACTCATATTTCTAGGTCAAAGCAAATTCATTTATCCAATTTAGCTAGCAGCGTCTCCTTCGTGTCTTATCAAAGCTTTTTATCAATGGGAATTCTCAAAATCTCCCTTAGAAACAGAGGCTGAGGCACATCAAGTGTCTTAATCTCTCTCTCAAGTTCATCGTCGACGACGACGACAACGACAACGACGACAGCAAAACCGGCTGCTGTTCTTCATTTATCCTCACACAAACAATGGTGATTCTGAGTAAAAAAAAAAAAATATTTTTTTTTTATGAGAAGACTTTTCTATTGTATGGTAGAAGATATTTCTTTACTTGATATCACATTAAAGATACAGTGCATATGTGCGTATGAGAAAGTGGGTTAAGTCGAGGGTAATGTTGTGCGACGAGATGTAAACAGGCATTCATTAGTCATCTAGCCTCCACAGTCTGTCCATCTAAGTAGCCATGGGAATTTAATTGCAGATAATTGTTGGAGAAGATATCATTTCAAATGTGTTGATTATATATTTGGAATTTGTGGTTTGTGAATGTAACTTTGGACCTTGGGGTTAAGGAAGCTAAATTTCATATGTGAAACATTATAGCACTGTATAGATGTACGAGTCTGAATTAAAGTCCTTTGTTGATTAGAAAATTCGTTGAAACATCTGTTCGGATCTCCAGCAACTGGAAGGCGATTTACAGCACAAGACACTGGATTGGATCAGAAGGCCAGTAGCTCAAAAAATTGTAAGGTAGCGCTTGCTTTGCATCCTAGTTATCTGTCAAATAAAGAGACGTTCAGCAAGAGGTGGCATTTTAAATTCCGCGCCACTGTCAGCTTTCAACTATAATAGCGATGACTTTTGGTAAGCAAAAACTGGGAGGTTATTAAATATGGATCGATGCACACTCGCAAAACGTGATGAAATAGTGTAAATTCTCTACAAATGCTGAAAATATCGCAGGAATGTGTCCAAGAGTTCATACTGACTCTGTCAATCATCGACCACCTTCATCACCAGAGACTCAACCCGGCTTTTTTTGCGCTAAGATTTGGGCTTACATCCTTATAAGATTGTACTGAAGCAGGAACTGAAGGCGAATGACCATAGACTAATTAGGAGCTGGAAATGTTGGCCGGAGATCCAGATTTTGGCCAGGAAGCTTAGCTATGTCGACAAGACAAAATTGTCATTATTGGAGCGAGCACAATCCCTAAGAGTTCGACCATGCATCAATGCACAAACAAAGATTGACTGATTGTTGCAGTTTAAGGCATGACTGCATCATGGAACCTTTTTTATTTCGAATCGAGGAAGTAGACCCTGTTACCGTCAATGGCCTCAGGTATAGAGCGATGTTAAACGACTTCACAACATCGATGTATCCGAGCTGTCGTTCCAACAAGACGACGCTACATGCCATAGAAGCTACGCAACGCTCGAAGTTGTAAGGGAGAAATTAAGCGACTGGGTCATCTCGCAGCGAGCGTTCACCATTCGATTATTATCACAAGGACTACCTCAAGTCCATAGGTTAGGTTAGGTAGATGGATGTCTTGTAACAAGAAAGTCACTGCTCACGTGGAGTAGAAACATAGAGTCCATTGTCCCCAATCACTGAACCCTGGAAACGCTGTAATAGAAAGAAAAGAGAATCACCCAGACGCGATATGAATCTAAGGAGGTCCATCAGCTCAACGTTGCCTAAGTCCTTCAGCTTCGAGAAGAAATGTCTAGCAAGAGTTCGAATCGCAACTTCTGCAATAGCTATTGTGCAGCACACGAGTCGTTTAACGTGGAGGCTAATGGTAGAGAAGGTCTTCGTCTATACCTATGAATAACATCGAGTCCTTAGTCTACGATAACAAACCAATCACTTTGGAGGAGCTCGCGACAATATTCCAGATGCTATTGCTGGAATAACCCCGTTCATATTGAACGAATCATCAAAATTGCTAGCAAGTTAGACCTCTGCTCACTGCAAGTATTAACAGCAGTCCGATTCCATCTCCACGGGGGCTTACTGATGAACTTCTGAAGTAGGCTAATACGGTTTTATGCATTGGGGATTGGCACATGAACTCATGTTCCAGTTGAAGGCGCTTTGAGGTCAATCACTTTGTGAGCCAAAGAGCTGTATCTATTAATCACTCCTTCAAATAAGCGTATTGGAGAGTTGAGGCTTCCACTTGAGCTTCATAGGTGATAAAATGGTTAGAGAACTTATCTTGCATCTGAATTCCACTGGCTTGGTCTAAACACATCACATTTTTGCAACCTAAAAACCTTTTTCTAGAACAAGTGTAGGTTTGCTCTAGTTAGTTGCATAAAAACAAAGCATTTTGAGTGTCTTCCTTCTTTTGATAAGATAACCTCCTTCATCCAATCGAGTTTCAAGCTCTGAGGTCCTGCGAAACAGTGAAATGCAATAGGTAGTAGTAAATATATGTATAGTATTGATTATTTAAAAAGCGAATGGTTTTTTGCGACTACTTTCTAATTATTTTGTAAAATACGATAAAACGGCAACTCTGTTGGTAAAACTGTCAAATCAATATCCGCTTCCGTAGGGTCATAATTGCATATCCGTCGGTGCAGCAAGTCAGTAGTTCGCGATCTCTCCTTGTGTTCGGTTCGGGTCTCGCAATAAGTTTCGGGTCGTTCGTTTTCTAGTGCAGTGATATAAAAGTGTTAGTGTTTTGTGAGAGCCTCTCTTGTGGTGTAGTGTGTCTGTGTATCGGTTTTATTTGAGAGGCGAGTTATAGTGTATGTGTGTCTGTCTCTGTTTCGCTAGTGTTCCAAGTGCTTTCTTATACCGTGTTTTGTATATTTGTCCCTTTCCCTGTCTGCTCTTTTTTTCGAGTCTTACCTTTAGGAGTTTGCGCGTTAATATCCCCTCGTGCAGTATTAGTAGTTAACCGCGGCTTATAAAAAAAAAAGTTTCAATTCGGCGCGTGTGTGTGCGGGTCGCCCATTTTCCAATGCAGTGACCCGTTTGCGTTAGTGAAATCTTCTCTCAGTGTGTGCCATTTCAATTTGAGAGCCGATTTATAGTTTCTGTATCTGTCTCCCTCTGCATAGTGTTCAAGTGCTACTTTATTCCGGGTTATACCATGTTCTTCCCTTTCCCTGTCTGTTTTTCGTTTCGAGTCTTGCCCCGGTTTTCGTGTTCGCGTTCATATTCGTTAGCGCAGTGGCAATAGTTGACTGTGGCGGTTTCCGGTTCGTTTCAAAAAGCTCAATTCGGAAAGCTTTCGGTGTTTGTGTTGGTTTCGGAAAATTAAGTGTGAAAATCGAACGTAAAGTGGAATACGGCAGCTTAAAAAGGTAAGTTTCATTATTTTATTCCTTCACTTTTATAGAAACGTTTTTATGTCATAATTTGCACTGGTCTCCCTCTTCTTTGATTTGTTCTAAACCATGTAAATACCTATACATATGTATGTCTAACTGAGTGGGAAGGGTTATTTGGTGCATCAGGGGGGCTGCACTAATGTTGTTCTATAATATTTGAGAACTCTATCACTGTGAATTACTTATCCAAAACTTTGTACGCATTTTCTTTGAAACTGCAGGCCGGTAGATCAGAAATATGACATGTTCAATGACTCTGTTAGGTGATTCAAGTTAAAGGGAGTAAAATAATTGTGCCCTGGGTAAATGATTACCATTTTTGTGGGTCTTTATGTATAGGCGAGAGAATACTGCCTAAGACTGTCTCTAGAGACGTGATTTCCTTCCTTATGTTTCTCCATGTAGGTCAATGGCCCACAAAGCCCTAGTACGACCCTAGACCCTAGTAGACCTAGTTTCCTTAGGTTCTTCTTGACTCTAAGGGTTAAGATGGTAGCGAACGTGGATGATATGCTTGCCCTAGTGTCAGGAAAGGTCCTCTCCACGATAAGTCAGCTCTTGCTATTCACATTTCAAACCGATCGTCCAGGTACGATAGCCAAATGTCGGCAAGGTGTTATCTTTACTTATCCGAAATCTTTGGTGCTATTCAAAATGCTTTTACTCAGACTCAAGTCTCACTTTCTATGAGTTCTACTTCATTGTTTTAAGACATAGCTCAGTCTCAGAGATGTGTTTTATTTTCTTTTTGCATACGAACCCGATATAATGGTATAAAATGTCAGACTTAAGTCTGAGCGAACACCAGCCATTGTGTCGGTTTCCGTACCTAGCCTCTAGAGTCTAGACAATCTCGTACTTGCAATTTTAGCCTGCAGCATAAAGGTTTAATGATCATTTTCCTGGGAATGGGGAGGCTAGGCAAGCACTGACTGTTGCGCCACTGCGTATCTTTTTTTCTCCTCTTCTTGATGAATTCAAGTAGGCGCTTCAGTGATGAGGAGCTTACAGCATTCCCCACAGCCTGATACGGGCAAAGGCAGGACAATCACATAGCAAGTGTTCCGCAGTGAACTTTTTCGTAAGCCTCCTCTTAACAAGCGTCGCAGACAGGCAATTCGATTTGCAAAAGCAAACTACCCTGTAAGACTCCCAAAGAGGCCTGAGAAATTCTCCTATCAACCTCATCGGACATCTCATTTCCCATGATACCAATGTCACCTGGCACACAGATGAGAGTCAATGAATTGAATCTTGCGTAACAACTTTAGAGTCTCTTGGAAGTGGATAACGGGTTTCGCAAGGCCCTAAGTGCAGCTTGAATGTCTCTAGAAACGAAAATACTACGACCCTAACAGCTTAGGTATAGCTCGCTCGTCACTAAGGTTTCGAAGACGTCCACCTGAAAGCAAATGGGCGAATGTACAACAACTCTCCAACCAAGACGATCTTCGAATCGCAAGCTTCGTTTTCGAACTACGAGAAACTCGGTGCCTTCTCCACAACCAAATGCAGCTCGTCCAGAACCACAGAGCCGTGTCTGAGGTCGATAGTGTACACAGTCTCCAAGGGTCGGAAGCCCTTTTAAGTAAGTGAGTAACTACCTCAACTGAAACGTCTCTCAATACAAACTTCGAAAAGGCACAAAACGAGAAGCTAAATTTTTCATCACTGTTTGTAGCATTTCAAAAAGAACGAATGATGAACATTATCCCCATCAATTACTGTACCACAACTCAAATCAGCGCACCGACGCGCTCCGTAATTCCGGTCCGTACACGAGTATTGAATCATAAAAGACCAATTAACGAGTAAATTTATTAAATTTATTCACTTCTACTAGAATGGATAATATGCCTGTGGCTTTTTTTGCCACAGCAGTGCCGCCAATCCAACAATTTTGCAAGAAACTCTATCCTAACCACAAAATTGCGTTTAGCACGCAGCCGGAGATCATAATGAAATGAAGCGAATCACAGTCTTACGCACGTGCCTATCACAGAAAAACCACAACAAGATCATAACAAACCGACGACTGGATGGAAACCAGCCCCAGTGATCATGCTCTGACTCACACTCAACCATGTCCGGAACGATCTAAATCGGATTTTTCAATGGAATTCCATTCAGAAACGATCGATTCCCAAACATCAATCATTGGCTTCGGTGGTGGTGGGGCTTCTTCTTTGTATTGTGTTAGGCAAAGTTCGAAGGAATTCCCCCGTCATGATGCCAGCATATGTTATGTGATTGTGATGAGCCCTCATGAGGCCCAGCATAAATTGACATTGTTTTTCTTGAATCATAATTCAGCTACTGGATGAGAGCAACGCAACGGAAAGATCATCAAGCATTCACAAAGTGAAAGCATCAATTGCAGTTAATTCGTAGAACTCATTTGTCAGTGAGTTGCACACTGGACGGGGACCAGCTTTGAAAAGGAACTCTTCAACTCTCGTGTTGAGGAGTCGAATGCCATATGTAGCTATAGTATTTATTTATTTTCTTTTTTTGTTGTTGTTGAGGGGCATTCCTAAAATGAAAGAGTAGAAAATGAGTGGCATACTTCATTTGTCTTCATTCAGAGGCATTAGCTAAGATCTATCGGGTCAGAGCTGAAGCACTCTGCGACGAGGGATACAGTCAAGTGGAATAAGACATTCAAGTGAACATTGTCGTTCGCCAAGGGTGTGAACTCGTTTTGGGTTGCACAGTGCAGATGTTTTCACGCAGCACGACAGGAAATAGTAAACTTTGAGGCCATTGTAGTAATTAGACCACAAAAAGAGTGATTCATTTAGAGGTACTTTTTCGTTTGTGAATTTTTTGACAGATGACGCAAGAATGGTGTTAACTTGTCATAGCATTTTTGTTCAGAATTGTTTGACGTTTTATCATGGAAGGACTTAGCTCGCTTTAGACTTAGTTGTGTAACCAAAATCGGGGTTCTACGAGGGATGTGTTTCGTGAACTTAGAGCAACTTTCGGTCTTCACATGAGACGGGTTTGTGGCTTAATAGGTACGTCAATAGGTACAGCTGAAGAGTAACCGGAAGAGATTTGAAAGAGCTCCCATTACATCCAGACAAAGCAATGGTGTGGCGTATGGACTCTTGTAATCAGTGGTTCATATTTCTGCAGGAACGAAGCCTGCCGTAACTTTAAAATTCGTCAGTTATAGACCATTTGCTGCCTCAAATGAAAGCTGAAGATCTCGAGAATATTTAGTACCAACAAAACGGTGTTACTTGCTCCACATGGATGTTCCATCCGAGAAGGTCACATAACATAGATAGGCATAAGGTATCCAAAGCTCTGAGGCCAGAGATCAACCACAAAGATCAGTGGAAGTCATTAAGCTAGGGAGATCACAAGCTAGGACTATGATTGGGATCCTCTCTGGACATTTAAGAAGGCACACTAGCAGGATAGGACTATCTGAATCTGATATTTGCAGATATTGTGAGGGCTTACACTTCTCAGAGGATACTACGCACATATTGTCTGAATGTGAGGGTATTTCTAGAAAGAGACTTTTACATCTAGGAAGGCACTTCTTTAGCAGTCTGGAAGAGGTAGGTTCTTGTAACCAACCGCAGGACCTTCTCAACTTCTGCAGAGCAATCAATTGCTTGGGCGACTTGATTTAGGCTTTAGGTTTTCTTCTGCCATTTTAGACTCACTAAGAGGATCGCGATGGGCCCATTGTGGTTCCCAGTGTCTTTATGATGAACTCATAATCCCTTTATAACCTAACCTAACCTACTTGCTCCACAGCCCGTGCGGGAGCAACTGCGGCTGAACAATTCGGCGAAGAGTTAGGGCATAGCAAATTTGGCGTTTTGAGCCGGTGCATTGGCCGGCCTAGATCATGTAATACAACATCTCTAGAGTGCTTCCTTTGGGGCTATGTAAAGTCCAAAGTTTACATGCATAAGCCAGGTACGATTGAGGAACTTAAAGGCAACATTACTCGCGTTATTCGCCTCATACCACTCGACAGCGTCATCAAATATTGGAACTTCATAATGGACCATGTTAACCGCAGTTGTGGCCAATATTTAAAAGAAACAATCTTTAAGAAATAAATGCCAAGAATGGTTCTTTTTTTTGATAAGCAAGATAACCTGATAAAATTGATTTCATGTAATTCTTTTTCCTCTTTGAAAAAAATACCTCTAAATGAATCACCATTACAAGCGGCTGTCTGTACTTTTCTCTTAATTGAGATTGAGGTTTATGTCTTTATTTAGTGCTGGCCACCACACAGTTATGATTTGTAAAAAAATATAGGCTCAATTACGGAGACAATAAACCAAAGTGCAACCCGCTTTCTGTCTGTAACTCGTTCAAAAGAGTAGAGGTCCCCATTGGCTTTCCTGTGGCGTCACGTTGAACCAACTCTCCCCTTATGGACTGAGTTGCATTTGGAATTCTAGCAAACGCGCCATTTTAATCATTTGCATTTTCTAAACAAAAATTCTTTGGGAAAAAGAAAAAAAACAACTTAACCTGTATATGGGGCAGGTTCCACTTACCCATTCTGCATTTTTGTGCGGTCTACTCAGCTAAAATGCAAAATAAAAACACAAAAGGCAAATAATCACAACTTGACCACTTGAACGAGAGAACGAGCACCGCAGACATTCAGATTCAGACAGAACGGATGCATTCAAGAAACCACTTGCAACGATAGCTCAGTACTGGATTAGTCGGTTGAATTCATTTCGTACTCTCCATTCGATTGAATACGCACTTTGGTCGGTCGGTTTTTTTTCTCATATCTTAACTGGGGTTCTGGGGACGAATTGGATATAAAAAAAAAGCCCACGTATTTAATTTAGCTGGCGAATTTGTTTATGTGTGTGATTTCTCTTTTGTGTTTTGTTCCTTCACAAGTTTAGAATGGCTTCCCGCATAGACAAAGACAGTTGATGATGATGACCAGCGCTGCTCTGGGTCTCTGTCTCTGGTTTTTTTTTCTGATGTTGGCCAAGTGCAATGACTCTTAAGGCTCAACTCATGTAGTAAAGTTGGGAACAAAGTTTTGTGTATTTCCTATTTCTGGGTTACTTAAACGACGAGAGAGGGAAATTGCCCACTTTAAATGGATTCTATTTGTTTTAATGGCTTTAAAATTAAAATTTGCTTTTGTTTTTATTTATTTGTGGGGTTGATTCGCTTAGTGAGTCATATGCGAGTTGCTGAAGACGATTGTTCTGTTCGGTTGTTGGATGAAGTCAGAAGGAATGAATGACAAGGTTACGATTTGGCCTTTGTATGCATTCGCCGACAATCTATTTTGAAAATGGGCAGACAAACATATGTGCTTAAAGCAGGAATTGATTAGAGTGTTTTTCACAAAAAGCTGAAAACGATTTTATGTCATTTTGATGGATTATTCTCTTTAATAAAAGGCAAAGGTGGATAAAGAGCACAGAAAAGTAATAAAGGGTCTATGAAATAGCTGAGTTGACTGAGATCAACCCAAGGTGGCGCTTAAGTCAACTAAAAGATGCTCTTATTCTGACTACTTTTTGTTTAGTCCCTAGGGTGACATAAAACGTCAACAACCAATGCGCGCCATCTTGCTCGGAGCTCTGCAGGGCATTTAAGATCTTTACAACTCATTCGTATAGAGCTCGATTCCTCTTCGACTGTTAGGGCCATAGACTACCTGAATTAGGCGGTCAACTCAAATTTCCCTCCCCTCATTGACGAAAATAGGCCAAGCCTATGTCCTTTTTAAATGTGAAGTAGCTTGTGATCAAGACCCAACTATAAATTTGTCGAGTTATCTCTTTCATTGCACATCTACAAAATGGCTACGCCCAGAGCTGTCAAATGTTATGGCCAAAATTGCACTTGTATGTGTGGGGTCTCCTTTAATTTTGCTGAAACGTTACACCGCAGACGCGTTTTTGGATGGGCTTTAGCTTGGGGGAGCAAATGTGTCAAACGACCAGAAATTGCCTGTCTATTGTTAGGACCTCCCGCTGTTCTGCCGGGTTGCGTAAGCCAATTCCACTACATGGTGTGCTTCTCAATAGAGTCATCTTCGCGCCGTAGGATGTGTACAATCCACAGCCGCTTTCTCCTCCGGCAACTGGGAAAGAGTTGGGGAGAGTTGAGTCACATTTCCAAAAATCTCACACGATGGTGCGTAGGCCCTAGAACCCACAGGGGTTACAAGACATACATAAGTATAGATTCTTGGCCCATTCTCAGATGTTTGTTGAAGACATGGTTCGACCAAAAAATCCTCAAGATTTGCAGCTTCTGTGTCTAAATCACATGGTACCCATTCAACATTAGTACGGGACATTCGCTGCTTGGTTCTTAAACTGATAACATTGCTTCTCCAGAGTTTTGGGTAGCATTCCCAAGGCACCATTCCGAATCTGTCCGGTTGTTAGCCAGCTCTCTGCAGTTCCGCAAGCAAAGTTGGTTAAGGTCCCCTTCCTCTTGGCCCCCATTCTGTGAGGTATATATACTACTCTGCCCTCAATACAGGGTGGATTCGAAGACATTCTTAGCTGGAATGTTGTGCCCCATCTCAGTCATTTTAGTCGTTGTATGTGAACTCTTTTGTATAAGTCGATGTTCTTTTATAGGCCATATAGTTCGGCATTGTAGACGAGACTAAAGATCTCTCAAATCTTAACTTAATCTTAGACTTAATCTCTCAAAATAGCCAAGGGCATCGTCTTTCAATTTTATCCCAAGTTTAGGTCTGGCCTATACGCCATATAGGAGGACTGGGATGATTAGTGTCTCATGAAGACAAACCTTAGTTCGATATAGGGCTTTATTATTCAATTTCCTTCTAAACCCATAGAAACACCGATTGTCAAGTGTAATTCTTCTTTTGATCTCCCCCTGGTGTCACTTACGGAGCTCACCTGGACCCCAGGTCCTTTACTACCTCGAATTTTATTCGTATAGTGTGGCATTCTATCCAAGACTACGATCTTCAGGGTCCTTTACTTGTAGAAAGCTTACATTTTGTCTTGCTTTCATTGACTATAGTCAATTTTGCTGCCTTGATCTTAATACAAATGCCCCACTGATGGCCCGCTGACAGACCGCTGGCAACTCGCTGAGTTCTAGCGATTGTGGCGATGTCATCGGCGTAAGGGAGTAGTTGTAAAGACCTTTCCATTAAGCACTTCTTATCTCTAAATTTGAATAAAACAAAATTTGTGGGAGATATCATTGATATTTTTCATTTATATAAAAGGCCCATTAATGCCATTATGTATGAAATAGAACAATATTCAAATGCTCTTCACGGCTGTGATAGGTGGCACACATCCAAGCGTCAAATTTTCCATAACTTTGACTCATAAATCAAGCTGAATTTGACCAATGATATTGGTTATGTTGGCTTTCAGGACAGTGGTGGTTTATTGGAATAGACCAGTGACTTTAGAAACCTCCACAAGAAGAAGTCTAACGAGGTCAAATCGCACGATCTAGGTGGCCAATTCACATCGCCTCCACATGAGATCTGTGGTCAGAAATCGCTCGTGCAAAACGTTTATTGTGGCACGAGCTATGTTCCCACACCAAACAGTGACTTGGTCTGAATGCACTGAATTTTGGTGGATCTCTTGTGTTCGACAATTTTGCTTGGTGACGAATCCATTCATCCAGGAATGAGCCTCGTCCCCGAATGTGGTTTTTGGACCGAAATTGGGGTTAACTTGCAACTCCTCGAGAGCCTAGTCAGCGAACAAACGGCACTGTTTCTTCATTAACTTTGAGCTCTGAGGTCCTTTGAACCTTGTATCTTCAAAAACATGGCCGCAATCACCTGTCAAAGTTCGGAAATCCCTATTGGAAAGCCCTTTCTTTTAAACAGATCAGTTTATAGCACAGTCAGGGATGTAGTAGCAAAATGTGTTAACCCATTAAAAGCAAATAAAATCCCGAAATTAAATTAAAAAACAACCAATTCTACGAATTATTAAAATCCTGTCTAATAAAAATCTGTTTGACGAAATTAATTACAATTTAAGGAATCCCAAATTTATAAATCACTTTGTCACTTCAAAACTTGTAACGGATAGGGATGTGATTGAATCGACCCTGGATGCTGGCAACTTATGGCACGCTTGCGATGCTCAGCTTAGCTCGTCGTATGGGGTGGGTAATTGCTGCCATATAATGTCCGCCAAAAATAAAAAAAAAATATCGTGCCAATAATAAACAACCACAAAACAAAAAAAAAAAAAACTTCTCTCATGCACCTGCTTACACCTGTTTATCACCTGTCAGGCACCTGATGGACTGATACCTGCATGGTAGGGTAGATGTAGTCCTACCTGGCCTTTCCCTCAACCTTAGAAGCTTAACACTTCACTCCTATGTCCACAGATGACCGTGTTATGTTTCTAGTGGACCCCTTATCACTGACCTCTCTCACTACTCTAATCACTCATCCCATTCATCTTCCTCTTTTCCTCCTTGCCAATCAAATAATCGCTTTTAAACGCACATATTAATTACTTAAGTACTTTATATTATAATTTCATTAAACTCTATCATTTTATACATTAGTATATAAGATACATATATATCATTTCATTTATATTTAAATTATAGTTCTAAATAGCAAATAAGTATTATGTCAAAAGAAGTAAGCATTATAGTTATCATTAAAGAGAATTTTATCAAAAATATAAGAAAAGTACGCAACGTGTTCTTAATTTAAGAGAGAATATTAGCATAAAAAAAAATGTAAACAAAAGAATGAAAGCACTTACATGAATTGTTGACGGTGTCCAGTGTTGTGATCACAATACCTTGCCGCTGTTATCTCTGCTCTCTTTTTTTATACTTTTTTTTTTTTATATAGATGTTATATAATTTTTAAGATTTGATTTGACTCTCTTTAACGCACTTTGAATCTTATTGATAGGTATTATGATTAATTATAGATATTTAGGTATGTACACATATATATATATATTTTTTTTTTTTTTGTATGTAATTTCTTCCCTTTTTATATATATTTAAGGTAAGTATGTAAGTATGAATGTAATTTAAAGTACTTTTTAATTTAAGAATATGGGTATGTAAGATTTAACACTATCGCACTGATAAAAAAAAACTATACTGATGACCAGCTTATGACTGAGTGCCGCACGTGGGGGGGGGGGGGAACAGAGGATGCGGTCGTATCGACTGGAGCAGGTGGTTTGCTGATTTCTTAGCTTATTCCAAGATGTTTCAGAAGGGGGTTTTTGAGGTCACCACACGTGACACGTGTCTCCTGACCACTCGCGGTGCTGTGGGACATTCGACCACTAACTTGGTTTTGGTATTCTGGTCGGTACTTAATCGTGTGCGGACAAAATAGCAGAAAACCTGTGAGGTATTCTCCACAAATTGCCCGCAAAGCCCTGAAAACAAAATAAGACAACTTTTTTTTTTTGTTTCTGCGAGAAAGTTACTTACTTACTCGATTGTATATATGTATGTACGTAGAGTACGCTTATGAATTTTTATTCAATCGTTTAACCTTTTTATTTTTGTTATATAACACAAACTGTGTTTGATATTTGTTATAATTTTTATTTCTTTCTGCAAGATTTGTGCAGTAAATTATATAAAATTGGATATTACTTATATGTAATTAAACTTAGCGTGGTCGATCACCTTTCCTCGCTAAGGTCGGTGTTGAAAAGGAACGAACATGGCGTTGGGAAGTCGTGGTAACTTCGAATAGGTGGGTTTCGAACACTTTCGTTGAATTGACGCATTATTTTAATTTTTTTTTCCGGTAGATGGCTTGTTAAGGGCTTGTTTGCATGCGATTGGCTTATTTAATATTATTATTATTTTTTTTAAATCGCAGTTGGTCGCTACAAAACCATGCATTTTATTCATTAATGATTGAATAAGAGGCATGGAAAGGCTAGACTGCGATGAATGTGGTTGTTGCTCCATCGACCCACGGCCCTGCATAGTCCTCTTATCCTCTATCATGCTAAGCTTTCAAATCTTTTGAATGAAAAATACCAACTCGTTTGCCTTTCAAGTTTTCAACTTCATACATACATTGACCAATTCTTCTTACAACTCGACATTTTAGAAACTTTGGGCAAAGTTTAGCGTTTACCTTTTTAGAAGCGTTGCTTTGGACGAAATTCCGCCTAAATATTTCTTGTCCTGGCATAAAAAATCTTTTCCTAGTTCTTAAGTTATAATGTTTAGAATTCTTATCAAATGCTTTTCTTATATGTTCAAGGATATTATGTCGAATCAACTGAATTCTATCGGATTTAGCTAAAGCTACGAATTCGCCCTCGTTGAGCATACCAAGTTGTTTTAGTAAAGGATACGTACTGCCATGTGTTATCATTTGCATCCCGAATAGAGCAAAATATGGACTGACCCCTGTGGACTGATGTACAGCGCTGCAGATGGATTGCTGAATTTCGGGAATATATCGATCCCATTCGCGTTGGTCACCACGAAGGTAAGATCTAATGGCACTCAATATGGTCTGGTTAACTCTTTCTGATGCATTAGACTGTGGTGAATATAATGCAGTCCTAAGGTGCCTAATACCATGTTTTGACAAACTATCTGCGAACTCCTTACTAACGAATTGTTTCCCATTGTCTGAATGGATAATCTCGGGTACTCCAAATGTACTGAATACATTTTGCTCCAGAAATCGAATTACTCCTACTGAATGAGCTTTCGGCATAGCTTTTAGTAGTACATACTTTGAAACATGATCAAGTACGATAAACAAGTACAGATTCCCTGTTTTAGATCTAACGTAAGGCCCAAGAAAATCGATATAGATTTTCTGAAACGGTCTACTTATTATTGTATGAAATGTCATTGGAGGTCTTAGACATGCATTTGAAGATTTGGATTGTTTGCATTGCGAACAATTTCTTACGAAATCACGCACCTGAGTGGTCATATTTGGCCAGAAGAATAGTTCTCGCAAGCGCTCTAATGTCTTGAACATTCCGCCATGAGATGACAAGGGAGGGTTATGCGCATTTTCGATCAACATTTTTGTTAGATTCGACGGAATCCATATTCGCCATTGCATATCTGACTTGTGGATATCCTCAAAGGTATGAACACGCTTGTAGATTCGATTTTCTACTACTTTTAAGTCTGGATACGTATCGGGGCTTGTTGAAATATTATCTTTTAGCTTCTGGTAGTCATTGGATAAAAATGCAGGATCGTTAAGATCAATCTTGAATTCTGAGCTTTTGTTTAATACTAGTTCTTCCATGTGTGCTCGAGACAAAGTATCAGGTACGATATGTGCTGTTCCTTTTCGATGATGGATTTCGAAATCATATGATTGTAGCTTCAAAGACCACCTCGCTAGACGGCCGCTCAAGTCTTTTAAGCCCATTAACCATTTTAAACTGGCATGGTCAGTTATAATAGAAAAGCGCGTACCTTCAACATAAGGCCTGAACTTTTTAACAGCTTCTACGGCAGCGAGGCACTCTTGCTCAGTGACACTGTAATTACGCTGGCATGAATTCAATTTTTGCGAAAAGAATGCTATCGGTTTCTCATTGCCTTCGTTGTCACACTGAGAAAGAACTGCACCGATGCCGAAACTAGATGCATCACATTGAATAATGAACGGCTTTGAAAAATCTGGGTTTATCAGAAGGGGTGCAGAGACTAGGGCATTTTTCAGATTTTCAAAGGCGTCTTTTGCTTCTTCATTAACTTCAAATTTTGTGTTTTTCTTTAGGGTATTAGTTAGGGGTGTAGCAAGTGCTGCAAAGTTTTTAATGAAACGACGATACCATCCACACATCCCGAGGAATCGTCGCATTTGCTTAACGGACTTAGGAACTGGAAAGTTTTCGATAGCTGAAATTTTCTCAGGATCCGGTTTGATATGGCCTTGGCCCACAATATAACCTAAGTATCTTAATTCGCGAAAGCAGAACTTTGATTTTTCAACGTTGATGGTGAGTTGAGCATTACTGAGACACTTCGCTACTTGTTCCAGCAATTCCATGTGGCTATCAAAATCTGGAGATATTATCAAAAGATCATCGAGATAGACGAATACACGCTCCCTTAATGCTGGTGGAATCACTCGATCCATTAATCTACACATTCTTTGTGCAGCGTTGCACAGACCGAAAGGCATAACCGTATATTGGTAGAGTGGTCGCCCTGGAACCGTAAATGCTGTCTTCTCTCGTGACGATTTTTCTAATGGAATCTGCCAAAAGGCGTCTTTGAGATCCACACTTGTAATATAGTGAGTATCTGGCAGACGGCTTAACATTCCCTCTATATGCGGCAGCGGGTACGCATCTTTCTTTGTCAGTGAATTAACTTTACGTGAGTCAAGGCAAAGTCTGTTTTTCCCCGGTTTTCTAATAAGCACGACCGGAGAACTCCAAGCACTTTGACTCTCTTCTATCACTTTCAAAGACAGCATGCGATCAAGCTCCTCATATAGAAGTTTTTGTATGGCTGGTGATACAGGATAATGCCTCTGTTTTACTGGTTCGGCACTCCCGGTGTCGATAACATGAGTTTCTACTGTGGTACGGCCTAGTCCAAGTCGTGAGAATGATGGAAATTTGTTGATAACTACTTGCAACCTTACATTTTGTTCGGGTGTTAACTCGTGAGTAGAAGAATTGTAGGGCTCTGACGAGGCCAATTCGCTAACTAGGTGTGGTGCTATTTTAAATTTCTGCCAAAAGTCAATACCAAGGTAGAGTGTTTGCGACAGTGATGGCACTAAATAAAAGTCTAAATTGTGTTTTAATCCTTTATACACAACAGGCACGTTTATTCTTCCCTTAATTTCCTGTCCTTGACCATCAGCAGTGCGCACTTGTGAACTGTATTCTATGATTGGAACTTTAAGGCGTTTAACCAAATCGAAACATCCTTTACCGATGCAAGAAATAGTTGCTCCACTGTCAAGAATACCAGTGACTTCTTCCCTTAATAAAATAACTTTTGTGTATGGACGAGGATCGCTATGCGTTTCGAGATCCGTTGTTTCAATTAATTTCCTAAAGTGTTTTCTTTTGGCTCTCCGCACTCTAGATTTTAAAGAACTGTTTGTGTACGAAGCACATTTTAATTCTTCTAAAGAAAATATTTTCGTTTTTATTTTGTTATAAGTGTCTAATCTATCCCTGTAACATCTAAGATGACGAATATTAGCAGGTTTTGTCTGTGATAGTATTTGTAAATCCGGGTTTTTATTTGATGGTATATTATTGGTAACGGTAAGATATGAATTAGGAGTGTTGGTGCTTTTATCTAATTTTCTTCTAATGGGGATGTCTGTGTCGAGCGTGAGGTCCCCGTGTTTTTCACACCCGAAATTCTGTTTTCCGAATGTGGATTACAATTAGGACAATCCGGCGTAGTTACGTTATCGAGACCACATCGATAGCAAAACAGATTTCTAGATGGTAACGGACACGACATAAACGAATGACCGTGCTTCTTACACTTAAAACAGCGTTTATCGAATGAAAGAGCCGCGACATCACAGTTCCTTTCATCTAAGGGATAATCTATTTCGTGTACATTTTTATAATTAAAAGCGTCTTGTCGATGACGGTTTGAGTTACGAGCTTCGAGCATCTTCTCCGTTCTCCGACACTCTTCTCGAAAATTTTCCAAGGAATATATAGTCATCGGATATACAAAATTCATCAGGCGATTATTAACATTACCCTTGAGAATCTGCAACAACTCTTTCTCAGGAATTGGTTGCCTTAATTGGTTTTGTAAGTGCAAAATTGATTTATAGTAATCATCAAAACTTTCCATGCTTTGTTGCCGACGTTCCATGATCTGTTTGATGATCTCGAAATCGGATTCATAAGTCTTAAATTGTTTTAATAATGCTCGGCGGATAGTATGCCAATCAGATCTGGGGTTGGTACGTAGATATTGCCAGAACCAATTCTGTGCAATACCACCTAGCAGTAAATGGAAATTTTTTATGATATCAGACCAAGGAAGATTATAATTTCGTTTTAAAACTTCTACTCTGAATATAAAATCTTCAGCAGAAATTGATTTAGAGGAACCATCAAAGCATATACCCCAGCGATCTAGTTCTAACTTACGATTTGGATATATCGTGTTAATACCGGCAGATGGCTGAGCTTCGTCCTCATTGTTATCTGAGTAGGACTCTAGCTCTTCTTCATCCCGAAAATTCGAACCTGAATTTTCGTTAAAGGACTTAAAGTGCACCTCCGTACCGTGGTTTGCAGCAGGTTGGACATTACCTTTCTGCTGACTAAAGGAAGGTTGAAATTGTTTGAATTTTACATAGTCAGATGCTGACTTCCTATCTTGCGGTTTATTTCGAGTAAAATCTTCTTTCGTTTTCTCGGAATTCATTATAGTTTTTAAATTATTTTTCACTGATTTTTCAATATTTGTCTTTAACATACTTTCGAGTGAATTCATTAAAGAGGTTTCAAAAGACATTAAAGAATTTTGTACGCATTTTTCAACATAGGTTTCAAGTGGAACTTTCTTTACAGTTTTAGAATTTGCAACACCATTGGTTGGTATACTATCTGTTGCACCTGCCAAGGATTGCTGTCCGACAATTGAACCAGGAAGGGAATCAGGGGGTTCAATGAACTCTGCCTCTATGTTAAAATCTCTAATTAATTCAATTGGGCTTGCGTCAGATTGGTCAGCAAAATTTTGAGGATTAAGGTTTAGCATATTTGGTTGAGTTGAAAAAGAGATATTTTTGGGGGAATGAACTATTCTCGGTCTAGGTTCTAACGAGGTTCTAGTATCATGTTCAAAAGAATTATTCAAATTTAATTGTTTTTTTGTTATTGATCTAGTTTGTTGTTTTTCTTTACTAATTGTTCCTGTCTTTTTCATTTTGAAAAAAAAAAATTAAATTATTAAGTAGGTAAGTATCTCATATCGATTTGGCTAGAAGGAAAGTGATTCAGAAGTATAGGATGAGGATATATTAACATTAATCAGGTGTACTTATGCAGAAGTGCATAAACTTTTAGTGCAAAACTAATATATGTACATATATGTACATATGTATAGAATAATTATTTCTTATGTGAAACAGTTCACTGCTCAGGAGTGATTTGTTATAAAACAATCATCTTCCTAGCGGATCTTATTCCAAAAATTATAGGACTATAATACTCTGATAGGTCTTCAAACACAAAAGCCTTAAATTTACAAGACAATAAGAAATTCCTATCGGTATCTAGATCTACGGTGATGCATAGCAACCTAAGTAGACTATGTACTGAGGGATCTGCTTCAAATATTCAGAAAGAGATTCTCCTCGACATACTAGTACTTTTATCTATGCAATTACTTATTTGCAATGTGAACTTTGGGCTCACTCGTTGGGGCGCCATTTTATTTTTGTAACGGATAGGGATGTGATTGAATCGACCCTGGATGCTGGCAACTTATGGCACGCTTGCGATGCTCAGCTTAGCTCGTCGTATGGGGTGGGTAATTGCTGCCATATAATGTCCGCCAAAAATAAAAAAAAAATATCGTGCCAATAATAAACAACCACAAAACAAAAAAAAAAAAAACTTCTCTCATGCACCTGCTTACACCTGTTTATCACCTGTCAGGCACCTGATGGACTGATACCTGCATGGTAGGGTAGATGTAGTCCTACCTGGCCTTTCCCTCAACCTTAGAAGCTTAACACTTCACTCCTATGTCCACAGATGACCGTGTTATGTTTCTAGTGGACCCCTTATCACTGACCTCTCTCACTACTCTAATCACTCATCCCATTCATCTTCCTCTTTTCCTCCTTGCCAATCAAATAATCGCTTTTAAACGCACATATTAATTACTTAAGTACTTTATATTATAATTTCATTAAACTCTATCATTTTATACATTAGTATATAAGATACATATATATCATTTCATTTATATTTAAATTATAGTTCTAAATAGCAAATAAGTATTATGTCAAAAGAAGTAAGCATTATAGTTATCATTAAAGAGAATTTTATCAAAAATATAAGAAAAGTACGCAACGTGTTCTTAATTTAAGAGAGAATATTAGCATAAAAAAAAATGTAAACAAAAGAATGAAAGCACTTACATGAATTGTTGACGGTGTCCAGTGTTGTGATCACAATACCTTGCCGCTGTTATCTCTGCTCTCTTTTTTTATACTTTTTTTTTTTTATATAGATGTTATATAATTTTTAAGATTTGATTTGACTCTCTTTAACGCACTTTGAATCTTATTGATAGGTATTATGATTAATTATAGATATTTAGGTATGTACACATATATATATATATTTTTTTTTTTTTTGTATGTAATTTCTTCCCTTTTTATATATATTTAAGGTAAGTATGTAAGTATGAATGTAATTTAAAGTACTTTTTAATTTAAGAATATGGGTATGTAAGATTTAACACTATCGCACTGATAAAAAAAAACTATACTGATGACCAGCTTATGACTGAGTGCCGCACGTGGGGGGGGGGGGGGGAACAGAGGATGCGGTCGTATCGACTGGAGCAGGTGGTTTGCTGATTTCTTAGCTTATTCCAAGATGTTTCAGAAGGGGGTTTTTGAGGTCACCACACGTGACACGTGTCTCCTGACCACTCGCGGTGCTGTGGGACATTCGACCACTAACTTGGTTTTGGTATTCTGGTCGGTACTTAATCGTGTGCGGACAAAATAGCAGAAAACCTGTGAGGTATTCTCCACAAATTGCCCGCAAAGCCCTGAAAACAAAATAAGACAACTTTTTTTTTTTGTTTCTGCGAGAAAGTTACTTACTTACTCGATTGTATATATGTATGTACGTAGAGTACGCTTATGAATTTTTATTCAATCGTTTAACCTTTTTATTTTTGTTATATAACACAAACTGTGTTTGATATTTGTTATAATTTTTATTTCTTTCTGCAAGATTTGTGCAGTAAATTATATAAAATTGGATATTACTTATATGTAATTAAACTTAGCGTGGTCGATCACCTTTCCTCGCTAAGGTCGGTGTTGAAAAGGAACGAACATGGCGTTGGGAAGTCGTGGTAACTTCGAATAGGTGGGTTTCGAACACTTTCGTTGAATTGACGCATTATTTTAATTTTTTTTTCCGGTAGATGGCTTGTTAAGGGCTTGTTTGCATGCGATTGGCTTATTTAATATTATTATTATTTTTTTTAAATCGCAGTTGGTCGCTACAAACTTAAAAAAATATTCCTCAACTTACCCCAAAATTAATATTGTATCCAATTTGTTATCCAAAACTAAAAAGTCAACCCTTGAAAGCATCCAGTGTGTCACTAGTGTCACCTTCTAATCCACTTGTTTCAATCACACGCCCACTTATTTTACTACTACTTTTAAAAAATTATTATTCCAATATTTCATGCGAAGTATTTTCTATTTTATGTTATTTATTTATTTTTTACACTATCACCAATAAAAAAACAAAAACTGAAAAATATTGGCTGAAATCCAGAACCAGAACTACACAATAAAAATGATTATCATTCCAAAGTTTTTCACCTTGTAAATGACAACATAACAAAACAAAAACTGATTTTTTCTTCTGTTAAAAAACACACCACAATTCTTTTCTTTAATAACCGTATCTTAGACCCTGAGAAAATTATGTATAATTAATTCTATGCTTTAATTCCCTAGAAGTAGTTACAAGAACAAAAATCGTGCTACAGATACTTTGGTCTTACAATAGCGTGCACATGGAAGGTAAACAATTAGATACTCGTACTTGTCTTCTTCCTCTTTACTTTCTTTGATTTTTTGTTTTCTTTTTGTTTTGTATTTATTCAAGGTAATATGAAACTCTGAGAAGATGGTATCTTTTATTGCTTACACTTTTTTTTTTGTATTCTCTAGTTGGAAAGATGCAACATAATTTGTATTGCATGCTAAAATTAACTGCAGAGATACAAAAAAACGCACAAAAACTGCACAGTAGAAGGTGTAGATTCACTATTTACACGCCATTTCTCAAGGAGAAAGAAACTAGAACGAAGATACTACAATTTGGAGACAAGATCGTCGAGATAAAACCGTACAACTGAACCGCGCGATCGTGTATTATCAGATAAAAAGTAGGCACACACACACAGTAGATACACAGCAGATGAAAACCAATTAAATTATGTTGTTACTTTGCCTCGTAGGTTGGATTGGTTTTACGCAATTATTTGCTTTTAAACAGATGTTCTATACACCGGTACAGAGAGAGAAATATCTCTCATTGAATACACAATTTGTGTTCCACTTAAATTCGTTGTAAATGCACAGACGTATAGATACTATTTTATTTCTAAGTTTACACACGCACTAGTCACACAAATTTCCGCAAAGATAAACAACATTTTTGTCGCACTTATCGCAGATAAACGCACTTTAGATACACAGATCTCTATACTAACTGCTGTGTCGTTCAATGATCATAAAAACGATCCATCAGCACTTCAACTTCAACACACATGTATCTGTGTACGTTTTGCAATATAATTTATGGAAAAAATTATAAATTCTCTGACACTTTTAGCATTTACACGGTAAAGAGGAGAGAAATCTATGTTGCACGCGATCATAAGATACACCGTATACACAAAAGTAATTGATGTGTGTGAATACAAAGATACACACTTGATTGTTTACTTTATAGATAGATTTTTCTCTTGAATTTCTTCTTATAGATTCAATTCCCAATAAACTTTCATTCAAAGAAAGTGCATAATTCCAATGAGTCTTGAGTGTATCTAGATTTAGACGCAACTAGAGCGATTCAGTATCTTGCATTTGCCGGCGAACCCGTTGGCGAATATGCTGCGCGATATTTACTTTTGCTTTACTTTATTTCGTTATCAATGAAATACTTTTCGAATTCGATCATGAGACATGAATTAAGTGCTTAATTTTTTCTTTGGTTTTATTTACCTCAAAACACAAAACGAAATATTTTATACATATATCGCGATCGTAGCAAATAATCCGAACGGGATTTAACTTCGTCCGACCGTCGGAGTTCTCATTCTCTGTGGACTCACTCGAAACGCTAACTGAGGAGGCAGCAGTCTCATTCGATTCAATTCGTGCGGCGCGGACGAAAACACGTTTTGATTAAGAGAGAGAATGTTTTTCTCTTTAGGAGAGAGAGATATCAAAATTTAAATAAAAAGAGAGAATTTTTTTGCTGTACTTGACGATTTGATTACTGTCAGTGCAGTGGCATGTCAGCTGGACTTCAATTCTTCTTGCGCAGGGTGTGGTAGCGGAAGATTTAACGATCGTTGATGGAATTTTTAATGGTAACGATATGAGGGGTGTTATGGATGAGTTATTGTATGTAAAGTGACAGTGTTGAGTATGTCGCAGTTGGGTCATTTAAGAAGATAACCGGCGGGGGAAGAAAGAAACACGTAAAGCTGATTACTTATTTATACCCCAGGCCATAGAGTTTGACATGAAGTCTGAAATATAGAGAAACGTAAAATAAAAATATATATGTAGGTACTATACAGAATCCTCACAACTATCTAGAGTTAAAGAAACGTTCATATTTTAGGCAGGTTTTAGGACTTACATTTTGACGAAACGGCCCCTTTTTTATAAAAAAAAAAAAACTTATACAGTAAGTTATGAGCGCTGTTTCCCTTTCAACGGACACTTCTGGTTCCTCGCACCCATTAAGAGTGACAGATCGATGAAAAGGGTTTTCCAAACAGGTGATTGCGGCCATATTGTTAGAGCTACATCTGTCAAATTGGCTGTCATTATTTAATATGTCTTACCAAATGAACATGGAGAGTTATAGCGCTCAACAACGTGTTGAAATGAATAAACTTTTTTATGAAAGTGGGTCTTCTGTTAGAGCGCGCTTTCTCAATTTTATGGTCCCCATAATCCCTTTTCTAAGAGGACTATATACAAAACATATTTCATAAAAGTTATTATTTAAATTTCGTCCTAAACCGCGTCAAAGTATAACTAATAAGAATACTTCAATAAGAAAGAGAAGAGTTCTCACGCAAAGTAAACAAGGTTTGGTCAACCTATTTAAAAAAAAAAGTCAAACAGCTGATTTTGAGGGTTAAATTTATTTAAGTTCATTCGAAAATTAACCTTTTTCATTCGAATCTCAAAATACACAAAAATCTATTCATTCGAATCTGAAAATAAGCATGACTGTGTCTACAACAAGTTTTGCCCTTTCATGCTCTCAATCACTGAAATAAAAAAATCTATCGAGCGTAGCGTTTCGCCCTGATGTAGTAGTTGGGCTTTTTAGTGAACGACCTACCACATCTAGTCTAGACGCACTGTTTATCCGACGGATACCGTGAATTAACAAACCAAATTCAGCTAACAATTTGATTTTCTAAAAAGAAATTCGAAGCCCTGATGTGGTGGTTGGGCTCATCAGTAGACGACCTACCACATCTTATCCTTAAGACACAATAACGATTAAGGACAGTCGATTTCAATTTTATATCCGATAGAGCTTATCCAAAAACCGGGAACTATATACACAAAAAAGTGTTCTTATCTGCAGTTTGTAGGGACGACGTACAAAAAGGTATACAAAAATCCTCCACCTCCAAATAAGATACACTAAATCCCGCGATATTGGTACCGAATTTCAAAGAAAAATAGAAAAATAAAATCGTCTTAATAGATCGTCTTAAAACGGCCAATTAAATTTAAAAGTTTTGTTCAAAAACCTAAATAAATATATAATAATAAATAAAATAAAATAATATAAAGAAGAAAAACGAAAAAAAGAAAACAAAAAAAAAAGAAAAACAAAAAAATGGAAAAGAAAAAAAAAAAGAAAAAAAAAAGAAAAATAAAAAAGAAATAAATAAAAACAAAAATAAAGAAGAAAAAAAAAAGAAAAAACGAAAGAAAGAAAAAAGAGAAAAAAGAAAAAAGAAAAAAGAAAAAAGAAAAAAGGAAAAAGAAAAATATCCCACCACCAAATTAAATATCTTAAGTCTCTCCTGACGCGACTCCCGAAAATCAAAATCATTCCTAGCAAACTGTGTCCCTGTCTCCATTACAATAAAAAAAAAAAAAAAAAAATGACCGTTTTCGACTGTCCTGTCGACAAATATGAATTAAGTTTGGAAAAATCTCTTTGAACATTTATTTAATCTTGCTTTCGATCGGAACGGAAAACAATACAAAAATTTATATAATACAACAGCACTCAGCAGTGCATAACTTTAATGTTTACCCCTAATTAGTGCAGCACGATTGTCCTACCAAACATCCTCATTGATCGGCACCTCATATTGCCCCGACTTATCGTTCCTCCTACTTTAGCTCCTTGATAGAACCGAAACCCGGTGCATTCTTATAACGAACGGGGAAGGTTTTATTGTATCTTTGAAGACGTTTTGGTGGAAATAATACCTACTCGTTCACGATTTTAAGCAAAGAGAGCTCTATTTAAAAATTTAACCGTTCAATCAGTTTTCCTTAAACCAAATTTTAATCGAAAAATCTTACAAATTTAAAGGTGTCACTTCCCCTCTTTCAAATAATACCACGATCGAGTTTTCTTAAAAACGAAAAGTGCACGACTGAGTTGTACAAACTCATAAAAAGTTTTTTTGAGTAAAACTTTGTTAAGTTGGCTATAAATAAAGTACTTAAGCCAAAAACGTGGCCATGCGATTTCACAGGTCTTCACTAAAATAAGTTTGAATATGAAATTTACACGAAATCACTGTCATTCAATTCATTTGATCAGCAATTCTAAGCATTTTTAAAATTTAAGATCAAAACCGTGGTACGGTATTTTATAAGAGTTCACCAAAACAGTTTGAGTTCAAATATGAAATTCAAAGAAAATCGTTAGAGCTGTTTTCGCGCAAATGGGTTTAATCCTTGAAAAAGTAACGTTACAAAGAAACATTTTTTTAGGCCATTTTATAGCATTTGTGTTTTGTAATTTAATTAAAGAATTTAATTGCTTTTCAAGAAACTTTAATCGCCTTCTACCCAAATTGGCCACAATTACCGTTACCAACTTTTAGCCAAAAAATATGGTACATCATCTTATTGCACTTACAGACACTAGTAGTCTTAGCGTGGAATTTGAACGAAATCATTTAAGCCAAATCGGCTTTTTGTACGAAATTTTATAAGTAAAATAAAGTTAACAACAATTTTGGTAAGAAATTTTACACGTCATCTGATTGGGATTTCCTAGACTGGATTGGATATGAGATTTAAACAAAATTGTAGGGACCGTTTCCAGGCAAATCGTTCTTTATTTTTACGAAAAGTACCGTCAATATTAGGGCTAAGATAAAAAAATTCAATTTCTCCTCTAGGAGTTACCCAACAGACCCCAGATACCAAGTTTGATCGAAATCCGTTCACGCGTTTAGGCTGACAGATAGAATGAATTTCCAGACTCACATTTTTCGACTTCTTTTTAAAGGCAATGTCAGAAAACCTCGACATCGAAATTTTTTACGAATCCAAAACTTGCCCTATACATAACTACATGTACGTATCGGTGCGAGTAAAAATTAACATACAGGCGGGCTTATAATCGGCAGGCACACAAATACTCAATTTCTAAATAAAATTGTGTATAGTTGAGTTAATATTATGGTTTAAGTAAAAATTTAAATTTCGTCACGAGTGTTAAGCCTAAGAACTCAGATATAAGGTTGGAAACAAATTCATCATTCACTAGAGTTCCGTTCAGACGTAGAAAAACATAATTTAATTGGCTGCCAACGTATTTGGAAATCTTTTTTATAGAAATTACCAGACAAATTTTTCTTTACAAAAATACAACAACTAGGCTTAGTCTCGTCGTGTAAAAATATTGTGAATTTTAATTAAACTCTAAGTGCCTGGACGGATTGTTCTGACAAACATTCTATACGGAGTCTAATGAGTTAAGCTTTATTCTATATTCCGTCGTTTTTAAGGACGTACTTTTGTGGTCTTAGAAACCCCCGTTTTAAATGTTATACGCACTAAAAATGTTGAACCGCAAAACTCTTTGATTTTTGATTTGATTAAGCGATCTTAATCTAAAATTTAGCGACTATTTTCGGCTTATACATATATAATTATATAAATGTAAATATTATAGATAAAGAAATGTATATAAATATAATAAAAAAAATATACAACAACTCCGCTACAGTTCGTAGGGAGGGTGAACTCCTGAAAAGAAAAAGAAAAAAAATCCCACCACCAAAAGTCCTAGTCCCCCCCTCACTCCCGAAACCGAATACCGAGTAGAATTATATTAATCTTGCCCGTCTTAAGGACGGACATTTAATTAAAAAAAACACACACACACTTTTGTTTTTTTTTTGACGCCGAGCGATAATTCCCTATGCACATTAATAAATAAAAAATATATATATAACAACAACTCCACTACAGTTCGTAGGGAGGGCGATCTCCTGAAAAGACAAAGAAGAAATATCCCACCACCAAATGGATATCCTCACTTCTATTCAACGACAGTTTTCCGAAAAAAAATTAATGCACTCCGTAACGTACCGTAGAAACGTACCGGCGACGTGAAGTGAGGATCCAAAAATGTAATAAAATATAAAAACACACAACTCACATAGATTTTTTATACTGCTTGCTTACTGCTTACACTGGTCAACTCCTGTTCAACAGCTTTCCTTTGTCATCCTTATTGGTTGTTCGTTGTTCTTGAAAGGCCTCCTCTTGAAGTCCACATCCAGTTGCAGGCCACAGCTTCATTCCACATACACACACACACTCACGCACTAAATTATTCGACCACCGCGACGTCGTAGTCGAAAAATAAAATTTTAACCAAGAAATTATTTCGAAAAAAAATATTCGTAAAATTCACTGTTTTTTTTTTTTATTTAACGGGTTTTATTATTTAAAAATTCACTGTTTCTATGTACATATGTACATATGAACAATAACACTCACGAAAAAAAAATTCACTCACTAAACCGCACTCCCGACTGAGCAGGACCGCACTCCACGAAACTACACTCACGACTGAGCCGGAGTGGCCGGCCACTCAACCGATCTGGACCACCCGAAGGTCCATGCACGACCGCACTCCGCGAAACTACACTCACGACTGAGCCGGCCACTCAACCGATCTGGACCACCCGAAGGTCCATGCACGACCGCACTCCGCGAAACTACACTCACGACTGAGCCGGAGTGGCCGGCCACTCAACCGATCTGGACCACCCGAAGGTCCATGCACGACCGCACTCCGCGAAACTACACTCACGACTGAGCCGGAGTGGCCGGCCACTCAACCGATCTGGACCACCCGAAGGTCCATGCACGACCGCACTCCACGAAACTACACTCACGACTGAGCCCGATCAGCCGACCCCACGACCGATCTGCACCCAACGAGGGTGCACCACCGACTGAACCCCATGTATGCACATCCGTGTTTGTGTGGATGTTCTTGTGTGAATTTTTTTTTTTAATATTTTTTTATCACGATCGAATTAATTTGCTGTTTTTTTTTGTTGTTGTTTTTTTCTACTGGGACCTGGGGCGGTCAGTAATATGGTGGGTGTGATTGGGGTGAACATAATGGGATTCATTAGGAGGACTATTAAGGACGAAAGGATGACAAACTATGGTACAACTTTTAAAGATGATTTGTGTCAGGAAGAATCACTTTTCTTTGTGTTTTATTGTACAGTCGACTCCCTATTAAGCGAAGGGAGTTCACAATTACTCGTAGTTCGAGTTATTCGAGGGATTTTTGGAAAAAATTCGAGTTACGTATAGTCTTCCATCGTAAATAGAATGGGAGGTTAATCAATTGAGTCTGTACTCTGTACAGAACTTCAACAAAGTTGATAGAACTTTTTCTTTTGTTCTTTTGTCTGGTACGAGTAGAATCAAATGTAGTTTGAGCCAATGGTTTGGCAATTTTGTTGAAGAAGTGTATACTGTGCAGACGTTCAACATTTACTGATCTACTGGTCTACTGTACCATGTACGCGAAGCATTTCTTAGAGTCTGTCTGCCCCCTTAATGGAACGATACCAAGAGCAGAGATTTATTTTTCTGAAATCAGTCGTGGGTCATAGACACCACTCGTTCTTAACTGAATATCCCATAAACTACACAAATGACTTTGGTGACCATTTTGCAACATACCAGCCACCCACCCGCTACTACCCGTCAACAGTGTCACCATGTGATTACGCTACGACGTCAACGCCCAGCAAAATGGATAGATCAGCAAGATCAGCCTACACCATTGTCGTACCGGCCTATAGTACCTCCCTTCTCGGAGCACACGGCGAAGACTATATTCACAGAAGACTTGGTAACATGACCAACAACAGTGCCACCAACCACCACCACACAGTATCTACGTTCCACTGCCAACGCAAAAGGCATTTTCATTTTATTATGTCTTAAAATCGTACACTTTGTGACTGAAATGCTGAATTTTATTTAAATAACGGACCACCCTGTGTTTAGAAAGAAAAATGCAGAAATTTTACACCCTTTGATGAAAGCTTTGTTCTTTGTTTCATGCCTCTAGCACGCCTAGAAAAGAAGATATCGAATGCTCAAAGTCTCTAAGTCATTCATTCACATTTAGAACAAAAACAATTGACCACCCTGTGTTCAACAAATCTACACCCTCTAACGCGAATTTGGTTTAGAAGTGCTAGCTAAAATAGAAGTTACCGACTACACAAAGTCTTCAGGCCACCCCTTACAACACGAGCTGTCCGCAAAAATCCCCTGAGATTTTAACCAAAAATTCTCGTGAAACACCAGGCCACCGGAAATCTTCCTTTGCCGACCACATCAACTCCATGCGGATCATCATTGAGCAATGCGTTGAATATTTACCTGCTACTGAGGAATACTGTGGGTGCCGTGGCCCTGTATTTAGTGCGTTGGATTACTGCGCAAGGGGTTCCAAGTTCGAATCCAGAAAAATACCATCAAAAGTTTTTTTTCACGGCCCCACCTCTTTCGAGTGTCTGACAAACATTCAAGAGTATAAATGCCATGAGAAAGCTTCTCAAAATCCCTCTACCCTTCGGATACGGCGTGAAACTGTACGTCCCTTCTTGGTCCCAACTGTAGCTTGGTCTTGGCCCTATTTATTTCTTACTGAGGAATACTGAGACCAAGACTCCTGTCCCACCAAGGCATAAAGCTGTCATACGAAGAGCGGAATTCCAACTTCTTCATCACCCACTCTTTTCTCCGGACACCTTTCATCGATGGCCACAGAAAAATCAAAACATAAGATACGGATACAATTTGAAGTCATAATTTAACCCGTCCTTTTGAATTTCAATTGAGAAAGTGTTTTGTACTGCAAATTAAAAATGTATTAAAAATTGTCTGCCTTCCCTGCTTGGATAAGCATAATGTACATCCTACAACATACGACATGGATTGATTACCAATCAGGTACACAAATTTGTAATTCAATGCGCCAAGTTCTGTTTTTTTCTTTCTTTTTGGAAAGACAAAGATACGTGCAGGCCAACATTCCGCATACCAATACCACACCGTCCCATACTTTCAGACACAAATCCAAGCGTTTTCCTAGCAAATACCAGAAATTCTTCTTTGTTTCTCTTTTGCTGTCATCTTTGTACGTAGGAATGAGTTGGATTTAGCATCGGCACAGGTTTTAGGCAATCATGACATGCTGGGGATGACTTGTTTTATCTTCCGTAAGTTTTGTATCGACAAGCCCACCTGTATTGGATGTGTGGATTCCATAATAGTAACAACAGATGTGAGATATTTAAATTTAAAGAGATGCATGCCTCTTTTTCTGTTCCGTGGGTTCAAAGAGAAAAAAACAAAAAGAGACTCAATCCGAGGGTGTAGTAGATTGTGTATATGTATGGTTAAGGTTGATCGTAGATATATGAACATTAGGTGGGACTTTTAATCCAGATTGGAATTCATACATAAACCTTGTTTATATGATCGGATTGAGAACAAATTGAGTTTCAATTGGCGTTTTCGCTGTAATTAGATTGAGGGATCGAGTTAGAAAGGAATTGAAAGCAAATGGAGTTCGACACTTCCTCCCTTATGTGAAGAAAACAATATATTCTTATTGGCAATGTTAGTTCCATAAGGCCACTGTTTAAGCCCGCAAAATAATGTGCACGCGCTAAAAAATCAATCCCTATTGCTGCCTGAACTCACGTGTAACTTCGATCACTTTTCGCTTTCTGTCAAATGTGATCTTTTGATCTTTCGATCTGCGTTTGCATAAAAAATTTCAATCCAATTTCAGAAAACGTTTGATCAGATCAATTCAATCCTATTTCAATCCGATCTGGGTTTATAAGACACTTGAATTGAATTGGATCTGCCCTATAAACTAGCTAATAGATCGAGTCTAAATTGGGTTGAATGGTTAAATTGAAGCATTGCGTGTGTTCAGAATTCTAGTCACTACGTAGTGAAGTCAGATTTGGTCGATCTGAGCCTTCGAATGCACTACCTCACTTTTTGTGAGGTAGCGACTGGATTATTAGTGAAAAATTTTCGACTAATATGTTAGTGAATTTGAGAAATGTCATAAAGCAGCTGCTTCGGCTGGCAATTATTTGGGGAATGGCTGTACTTTAGAGTTTTTTTGTGATAATTCTGATATTTGAATAGAAATATATTTTATCAAAGTATGAATTGTTATTTGGAGGTATAATATAAAAAGAATCAATTAAAGATTAAATCGAAGATATTTCACGCGTAAATATTTAAATTTTTATTTACCTAAAATGGAACAAAATTCGGTTAAAGGAATAATTATTTTAACTTGATTGGGATACCATGTGCAACACATCTTTAGATCATACAAATCGTTTATGGGAAGTATATAATGTAAATATTCATAGTTTACTTTCTTAGCACATATTTATATGCATGTAATCCCACTTTTATACTTTTTGTGTCCTTTTTTTTTCCTAACAATTCTGTAAAAAAAACTCAATTCACCAAGTAATCTTCAGTGAAACTACGTAGTGTACATCCAATTATGACGAGGAAATGTCAACTGCATATGCAGTGAGTTTGAGCGTTCAGAATTCTAGACTTCACTAACATATTTGTGACTAGAAACGTGAACACACCCATTGTGTGTTGGCTTGGACTTCTCAGTCTTCCGACTCGGTGGGTGTACAGGAATACTCAGGCCGAAATCTCAACTGCATCCTTATTCGATTCCTCTTTCTGTGGTTCCAAAAATCTTGTTCTAATAATGAACAACAAGTTTGGTGGCGTCGACTACAGCTTAGTATTAATAACTAAGATTCGTTATATTTCCCATCTGGAACATACGAGCAAAAATTCAAATGTCATATAAGCTGAAGTTCGATGTGTGCAAATCAATGTAACCCGCATGGCTACATTTCGAAAGAGCTGATTTTAGAGCTGTATTTTTGCATTGATTCGCCTTCATGTGGGACCTAATTTTTTTTAAAAAGTGTTCTTCTTTCTAAGATGCCCGATATTTTCTCGAATTTTTTTCTTATCGCCTTGCACACGGCGCCATAAAGTAAGACTGACTAATCTATGTATACAGTGTCAAAAATGGTTCTATTGTCCGTCAAGTCAAACGAAAGTGGCAAAGCAGTTTTCTGGAACTCAAGTCCAACTTATTTTGCCTGATCTTTGTAGTAATGACACTTTTTTGTGGTCTTCAGATGATATCAATATCGTCATCTGTACACTTGTCCCAAGTACCATCCGCTCCGGCATGATGTTGGAGCATTTAGACGACGGTGCCTCTACTCTCCAAAATCTTGTACATACATATTTGAAAGAGCTCAATACAGCTGAAGGACTAAGCGGCTTATACCCGATCATTCGATCGATTGTAGGTAGAGACTTTCGAATTGCGAAGTTAGATTTGGTTAAAGTAGGGTTAGGAGTTTATCATAAAAAGCAAAGATCCCTAGACTGTTTCACGATGGTCCGTTATTCAGAAGCTTAGTTTGACTCTTGATACAGAGACAGATACTTCAACCTTGGCTTGTGGCCTTTAGCCATTTCCACGTTAAGGAAATGCCTCCGTAGTTTTGTGTTGTCGCATTCCGCAAAGTCACCAATACCAGATCTGTGACCAGTGTGGGAACTATCCATGAAAAATCGTCTAGACTCCAATCCTTGCTTAGGTTCTAGTCGAAGCCAAAGACGTCAACCTTATACTTGAGTCGCATGGCTTATCCATCAGACCAGAGTAATAGGATAGGCTCATTCCAAAACTCACTGAATAGGTTTGATTCAATCAAATCATTACTACACACTTTGTAATTCAAAAATCAGATTGAAGATATGTACTTATAAACTCCTTAGATTATATTCCAAGGAAGGAAACATAATCTGGATACAATGTGCAAACAAAGATACATCTTTCGCAAGATAATTTAGCTGCCGGAAATTGGATTTTCTGAACGAACTTCCTTATTTGCTTATCTAACGTTTCGCTTCTCCTCATTTGTGCCAACTTATGAAGCTCCAAGGGGAATTTAGAACGCAAGCAGACAATTTTCAATGCATCACGGCCTGATTATTTTTTTTTCTCTGTGAGTCTACGACCTGCTACGTGTAGCAGGTGATAAATGCATGCCGGATAATTCTCTCAGCTCGACTGAATTAAAAGTAGGGTTAAAGTGTCGATAGAGACTAAACAGTAAACAGTAAACAAAACGCAGCGTGTAGAATGGCTGGTTATGTGCACGATGAACTTCTAACGAGTCTACCTCAAGAATCGGTCATAGACCCTCTTTTTTTCCCCCAGATTTGTTTTATTTATTGTTTATTTATTTATTGAGCTTAGTACAAGCTGTAACTTAATTCTAACAGAACTTATTATTTCTAACTAAACCTAATTTTATATATATTTTTATAGTTTTTCAATATTATTAATTATAATTAAACAAACTAAAAAAAAAACATTTAACAAACTAAGACAGATTAGTTTTAAGGGGGAGGTCAGGAGGAAGAGAGTGAATTTCTAAGAGAGGATATGCTGTAATGGAAGTCCAGGAGGTTCTGGGCATTATTGGCTAATCGCAGCATTCTGGAGACTGGTTCAAAAAGGCCGTAATTAGTGCGGTGGAGAGCGAGACGAAAGAGAGGAAGAGACCTGAGATTGCGTGGATTTGTTTGAAGCGAAATCATTTCCAGTAATGCGGGGGAATCGATCGTACCGGTTAATATCTGATGGATGAACAGAATATCGGCGACTTCGCGACGTCTAACAAGGGTTGTAAGGTTAATCAATTTTAAACGATCTTCGTAGGGGGGTAGGTTATAATTGTCGACCCATGGGAGACCTCGTAAGGCAAAACGTAAAAACCTGCGCTGCACAGCTTCAATTCTAAGGGAATGGGTGACATGAAATGGAGACCAAACTTGGCTTGCGTACTCAAGGAGGGGTCTGACAAAGGTAATGTAAAGCGACTTTGTAACATAAGGGTTAGAGAATTCTTTAGACCAGCGTTTTATGAAACCAAGAGAAGAATTGGCCTTAAGTATAATGTGGTCAATGTGGGAGCGAAAGTTAAGTTCCCTATCACAGATAATACCCAGATCACGTATAAAGGAGACTGAGGGAATGGAATCATGAAGAAAAAAATAGGATCTACGGGGTGGGGGCAGGCGTTTTCGGGAGAAGGTTATGGATTGACATTTACTGACGTTAAGTTCTAAGAAGTTATTGACGCACCAAGTGTAGAAAGAGTTCAGGTCTTTTTGAAAAGATAGAGAGTCCTCCGGGGTGGATATAACCTTAACTATTTTCATGTCGTCCGCGTAAATAAACAGATCGGAGTTTTTAATGATTTGCCCAACATCATTTGTAGTTAGGACGAAAATCAATGGACCAAGATGACTTCCTTGTGGGACGCCTGAGGTTGCGATAATGGGATCGGAGACTGAAAATCTAAATAGAACTCTGTACTGGCGATTCTCAAGGTAAGATTTCAGCCATGAGACAAAAGATGGTGGAAAGCCAATGGCTTCAAGTTTGAAGTAAATAGTAGGGTGACATATTTTATCAAACGCTTTACTGAAGTCGGTGGTAATGACGTCAACTTCCTTTCCTGCCTCCAGTGCCTGTAGTGTTTTTGAGACAAATTCGGTTAGGTTAGTCGTAGTGGATCTACCTTTTAAGAAACCGTGCTGATGGGGAGAAAAAATAGATTTGCAGTGAAAATATAATGAGTCGTATATAATGCTTTCAAAGAGTTTAGGGATCGATGAGAGTTTAGCTATGGGTCGGTAGTTAGATATATCATTTTTGCTCCCTTTTTTATGGATAGGGAAAATAAATGAGTCCTTCCATAAGTTTGGAAAAACGGCTTGTGAGAGCGAGAGACGAAATAAAGTAGTTAGTGGTTGATACAGTGCATTAGCACATTTCTTAAGAAATATGGCGGGCAAACCATCGGGGCCGGGAGAAAAGTCATCCTTGAGATGAATAATTTTATCGCGTACCATATCGGAACTTATGCTAACTGAGACTAGGGAGGTTTGAGGGCAGTTATTCAAATAGCTAAAATAGCTAAGATCCGGTACATGAACGTGGTGACTATACGAATGGCTGAAAAAGGTTGCAAATAGGTTGGCGATTACTTTAGGGTCAGAAGTGGATGTATCAAGTAATTTTAGAGTGGAGGGGAAGCCATCGGATTTTCTTTTAACGTTAATAAATTGGTAAAAACGTCTGGGATCAGTTATTAGACTCGATTGCATTCTGTTGAGGTATTCATGATAGAGGGATTCGCAGAGGGTGGAGAAGTGGGAGTGTGCTAGCTGGTAGTTTATAAGATCAGAAGCAGATCTGGATCTCAGGTATGTTTTCCACAATTTGTTTCTGGTATTACTCAGAGTACGTAATTCTTTATTATACCAGGGAGGGGAAGAAGAGCTGTTTTTGCGCGACACATATGGGACAGATTGAAGAAGACAGTCAAAAATCGCTGTGTAGAAGAATTCGAGAGCGATATCAATGGGGATGTTATTTTTTAGAAAGAGGTCGAAGTTAATGTTATTGAGTAGGTTATTAAGTTTAGGGAAGTCAGCTTTACGAAAGTTGAAAGAAAGAGAGTTTTCAGATTCCACGGCAATGATGTCGTGCTCGCACGAAACGGTAAGAGTGAGAGGGGGATGATATTGGTCAAGAGTAGAGAGAAGATGGTTACTCATGTTGACGAGAGAATTATGGGCGTCAGAAGAAAAAATTAGATCTAACTGCCTACCAAGATTATTGGTGATACCACTTATCTGAAAAAGGCCAGAGTCAAAAAGACGATCAGTAAGAAGGATTTCCTTTTCTGAGGACGAGTTTGTTGGGACAAAAAATGATTCATCTTCTGATGGGACCCATTTTAAAAAAGGGAGGTTGAAGTCACCAACGATTATGTAATCATCCTCGGGTTCAGCGATTTCAAGCAGGGCGTCAATAGCATCAACAGCTAGCTGGTATGCTTGGGTGGGTTGAGAGGGGCGAATATAACAGCAGATAATGTAAATGCTCCGCTTTGATACAGATATTTTAGCACACACAAATTCAAAACAACTGCAGCTTGAGACTTTGACTAGAGTTGCATCAAGACGATTATGTATGGCTAAAAGAACACCACGGCCTAAGGGGAGCTCGATATTAACCTGGCCGTCTGCGCGGAAAACTTCAAAATCTGAGGAGAATAATTCAGAGCTTAGAAAATTGGGACAAAGGTTAGTTTCAGTTAGGGCAAAGATGTCGTAGGGAAGTGTTTGAGAGTTGAGATGAACTATCGAGGTTTTGGTGCGGAGACCTCTGACGTTCTGATAATAAAGGGATAGAATATCTGGATTGGAGTTAGGGACGAAAGTAGTTATTAAAGTTTTTGCGAGAATTTTGAAGATGCGAGAGACGTTTAGAGCCAATATGAGAAGCATAGGTTGAAAGGTCTTTAGCCACTGTTGAAGAGGAGATGTTAAAACTCTCGTGAAAACGCGTGTGTATAGAAGCGCAGCCATGGTGTGATAAATAATTGGGGAATCTGTTTATTCCATATGAGTTAGCCGAGGAAGAAATATTTCAGAATTGGGTGCCACAGTGAATTAGTATAATGCTGCCGGGATGTGGTAAAGTGAATCAATTTGGCTTTACGCAATTTAGTGAAAAAGTAAACAAATATGCGTTCCTTATGCAATTGGAAATTAAATCAATTTTTTAATGGGATTATCTGGAAAAGGATTTATTGGGAATTATCTCAATAAATACCAAGTTTTAGGTCTTTTAAGAGTGAGGCTGGATTGAGTGAGAAAATAGGGAGAGACCATGAAGAACCAAGGCGAAGAAAGAGACTAGTGAATAGAAGCCAACTACAGTTTGTGCTTGTGGTGTTGAAGAAGAAATACTCTGTGATACTCTTTGTCAGATGGTCCTAGGAGAAGCGGTCTTTGGAAATCTTTTTAGTGTTTTCAAAGCGTGATTTTCACACAGTAGTCCGACGCACTAACCACTTCTCTGAAGATGGGAAATGATCAATTGCTATTGGAATATTCTTATAGTTCTCCAGTTACGTTATTTGATTGTTTTTTGACACTTAAGATGACTGTTACCGTTCTTTGGAGCAGACAGCTACATAGTTCTTTCTTGCTGAAAGATGGCTCTAAGCCAGTAGTGTACTTTTGACGTTTCTGGTCCAAGGCGCAGAGAGCACATGTGCCTTAGCTAACAGAAATGGTTTGGGACTATGGTGGGGATCGTGTCTAAGCTCGTAGAATAGTTTTTTGGTGTTTCTACTGGATATGGATATATGTACATATGTATGTAATTGTAATAATATTTAAGGTTCAAGAGGGCGGTTCAATAACAGCTCAGCAGGGCGTTTCAAACAGTTAAGGCTCTAGATCAGACAGTAGGTTGGTTGGCACAATGGTCTCTTAACATCTCTTAGAAATTTCTTCAAAAACCAACCGTCCGGCTGATTTTGTGACGCGCTGGTAACACGTATCCGAGTTTTCCATTGTTCTGGCGCATCAATCAGGCTGAATTTGAACAATGGCATTGATTTAGTTGGCTTTTAGGGCACAAATCATCTTTAAAAGTTGTACCATAGTTTGTCATCCTTTCGTCCTTAATAGTCCTCCTAATGAATCCCATTATGTTCACCCCAATCACACCCACCAAATTACTGACCGCCCCAGGTCCCAGTAGAAAAAAAAAAACAACAAAAAAAAGCAAATTAATTCGATCGTGATGAAAAAAAAATTTAAAAAAAATTTGCCATAAAAAAAAAAAAAAAATTCACACAAGAACATCCACACAAACACGGATGTGCATACATGGGGTTCAGTCGGTGGTGCACCCTCATTGGGTGCAGATCGGTCGTGGGGTCGGCTGATCGGGCTCAGTCGTGAGTGTAGTTTCGTGGAGTGCGGTCGTGCATGGACCTTCGGGTGGTCCAGATCGGTTGAGTGGCCTGCCACTCCGGCTCAGTCGTGAGTGTAGTTTCGCGCAGTGCGGTCGTGCATGGACCTTCGGGTGGTCCAGATCGGTTGAGTGGCCGGCCACTCCGGCTCAGTCGTGAGTGTAGTTTCGCGGAGTGCGGTCGTGCATGGACCTTCGGGTGGTCCAGATCGGTTGAGTGGCCGGACACTCCGGCTCAGTCGTGAGTGTAGTTTCGTGGAGTGCGGTCCGGCTCAGTCGGGAGTGCGGTTTAGTGAGTGAATTTTTTTTTCGTGAGTGTTATTGTTCATATGTACATATGTACATAGAAACAGTGAATTTTTAAATAATAAAACCCGTTAAATAAAAAAAAAAAAAAAACAGTGAATTTTACGAATATTTTTTTTTCGAAATAATTTCTTGGTTTTAAATTTTATTTTTCGACTACGACGTCGCGGTGGTCGAATAATTTAGTGCGTGAGTGTGTGTGTGTATGTGGAATGAAGCTGTGGCCTGCAACTGGATGTGGACTTCAAGAGGAGGCCTTTCAAGAACAACCAACAACCAATAAGGATGACAAAGGAAAGCTGTTGAACAGGAGTTGAAGCAGTGTAAGCAGTAAGCAAGCAGTATAAAAAATCTATGTGAGTTGTGTGTTTTTATATTTTATTACATTTTTGGATCCTCACTTCACGTCGCCGGTACGTTTCTACGGTACGTTACGGAGTGCATTAATTTTTTTTCTGAAAACTGTCGTTGAATAGAAGTGAGGATATCCATTTGGTGGTGGGATATTTCTTCTTTGTCTTTTCAGGAGTTCACCCTCCCTACGAACTGTAGTGGAGTTGTTGTATATATTTTTTTATTATATATATATTCATGGGAATAGGGTAGAATCGCTCGACATACATTTATACAAAAGCCAGGCTCCATAGTGAAAAATTGAGTGTTTTTTTCTTTTAATTTAATCGGCTGTCTCTAAAGGCTTTCACACAACGCTGCGATAGCGATCGCGAGATACTCATTATTATCCAAAACATAAATTACTGAATAGTTTATCGCACAAGAAACTATCCTTTCCATATTCACCATTGCGCGATAAAATGATCGACTGCTGAATACAACGATAGATACGTCGCCGATATAGGTAATTTGTATTTCGAATTCGGTGTGCATGCACAAACTTCAATACACGCGTGACGTGTTGCTAGAGATCGCTATCACGGCGGTGTGTGGAAGCCTTAAGACGGTCGAGGTTTATCAGCCTGCCTTTCGGTGTCGGTAGTGAGGGGGATTAGGGCCTTAGAATAGGTATCTGAATTGGTGGTGGGATATTTGTTCTTTTTCTTTTCAGGAGAACGCCCTCCCTACGAACTGTAGTGGAGTTGTTGTATATATTTTTTATTATATATATATATTCATGAGAAAAGGGTAATATCGCTCGACAAACATTTATAAAAGTGCAAGCAAGACAGAACCAAGTGCTTTTTAATTTAATCGACCGCCCTTAAGACGGTCGAAGTTTATCAGCTTGCCTTTCGGTGTCGGTAGTGCAGGGGGATTAGGACATTTGGTGGTGGGATATTTCTGCTTTTTCTTTTCAGGAGATCGCCCTCCCTACGAACTGTAGCGGAGTTGTTGTATATTTTTTTATTATATTTATATACATTTATTTATCTATAATATTTACATTTATATAATTATATATGTATAAGCCGAAAATACTCGTTAAATTTTAGATTAAGATCGCTTAATCAAATCAAAAATCAAAGAGTCTTGCGGGCAAAATTTTTAGTGCGCATAACATTTAAAACGGGGGTTTCTAAGACCACAACGTCCTTAAAAACGACGGAATATAGAATAAAGCTTAACTCATTAGACTCCGTATAGAATGTTTGTCAGAACAATCCGTCCAGGCACTTAGAGTTTAATATAATATTTTTACACGATGAGACTAAGCCTAGTTGTTGTAGTCTTGTAAAGAAAAATTTGTCTGGTAATTTCTATAAAAAAGATTTCCAAACACGTTGACAGCCAATTAAATTATGTTTTTCTACGTCTGAACGGAACTCTAATGAATGATGAATTTGTTTCCAACCTTATATCTGAGTTCTTAGACTTAACACGCGTGACGAAATTTAAATTTTTACTTACAATTTTATTTAGAATTTGAGTATTTGTGTGCCTGCCGATTATAAGCCCGCCTGTATGTTAATTTTTACTCGCACCGATACGTACATGTAGTTATGTATAGGGCAAGTCTTGGATTCGTAAAAAATTTCCATGTCGAGGTTTTCTGACATTGCTACAGCCTAAACGCGTGAACGGATTTCGATCAAACTTGGTATCTGGGGTCTGTTGGGTAACTCCTAGAGGAGAAATTGAAATTTTTGTTTTAGCCCTAATATTGACGGTACTTTTCGTAAAAAAAACAACGATTTGCCTGGAAACGGTCCCTACAATTTTCTTTAAATCTCATATCCAATCCAGTCTAGGAAATCCCAATCAGATGACGTGTAAAATTTCTTACCACAATTTTTAACAACAGTACTTTACTTATAAAATTTTTTTGCAAAAAACCAATTTACGCGAAATGGCTTAAATGATTTCGTTCAAATTCCACGCTGAGACAACTAGTGTCTGTACGTGCAATAAGATGATGTACCATATTTTTTGGCTAAAAGTTGGTAACGGTAATTGTGGCCAATTTGGGTAAAAGGCGATTAAAGTTTCTTGAAAAGCGATTAAACAATTCGATTAAAAAGTTCTTTAATTAGATTACAAAACACAAGTGCTATAAAATGGCCTAAAAAAATGTTTCTTTGTAACGTTACTTTTTCAAGGATTAAACCCATTTGCGCGAAAACAGCTCTAACGATTTTCTTTGAATTTCATATTTGAACTCAAACTGTTTTGGTGAACTCTTATAAAATGGCGTACCACGTTTTTGATCTTAAATTTCAAAAATGCTAAAAATTGCTGATCAAAATGTATAATTTTTCTCGAAAGCTGCTCCAGTGCTCGTGTAAATTTCATGTTCAAACTTATTTTAGTGAAGACCTGTGAAATCGCATGGCCACGTTTTTGGCTTAAGTACTTTATTTATAGCCAACTTAACAAAGTTTTACTCAAAAAAACTTGTTATGAGTTTGTACAACTCAGTCGTGCACTTTTCGTTTTTAAGAAAACTCGATCGTGGTATTATTTGAAAGAGGGGAAGTGACACCTTTAAATTTGTAAGATTTTTCGATTAACATTTAGTTCAAGGAAAACTGATTGAACGGTTAAATTTTTAAATAGAGCTCTCTTTGCTTAAAATCGTGCATTGATATCATAATTTTGTTAAAATTTGTCGTGGGAAATAAACGCATTCAAAAGTGTTTATCTCTGTTTCTGTAAATCTCGTATACTTATTTAAAGGGTACACCGTTAGGCTATTTTGAGGAATGTTGGGCCTATGACCTTCTCGGAAAAAAACTTAGGCTTAGGAGTGCTCTTACTTTGTTCAAATTAAGTCCATAGAGTTTTAGAGTGTGTCTTTTTGCGAAATTGAACGAGTATTATTTCCACCAAAACGTCTTCAAAGCACCGGGTTTCGGTTCCATAAGGAGGTCTATCAAGGAGCTAAAGTAGGAGGAACGATAAGTCGGGGCAATATGAGGTGCCGATCAATGAGGATGTTTGGTAGGACAACCGTGCTGCACTAATTAGGGGTAAACATTAAAGTTATGCACTGCTGAGTGCTGTTGTACTATATAAATTCTTGTATTGTTTTCCGTTCCGATCGAAAGCAAGATTAAATAAATGTTCAAAGAGATTTTTCCAAACATAATTTATATTTGTCGACAGGACAGTCGAAAACGGTCATTTTTTTTTTATTGTAATGGAGACAGGGACACAGTTTGCTAGGAATGATTTTGATTTTCGGGAGTCGCGTCAGGAGAGACTTAAGATATTTAATTTGGTGGTGGGATATTTTTCTTTTTCCTTTTTTCTTTTTTCTTTTTTCTTTTTTCTTTTTTCTTTTTTTTTTTTTCTTTTCCATTTTTTTGTTTTTATTTTTTTTTCTTTATTTTTATCTTTTTTTTTTGTTTTCTTTTTTTCGTTTTTCTTCTTTATATTATTTTATTTTATTTATTATTATATATTTATTTAGGTTTTTGAACAAAACTTTTAAATTTAATTGGCCGTTTTTAAGACGATCTATTAAGACGATCTTATATCTATCTATTTTTCTTTGAAACTTGGTACCAATATCGCGGGATTTAGTGTATCTTATTTGGAGGTGGAGGATTTTTGTATACCTTTTTGTACGTCGTCCCTACAAACTGCGGATAAGAACACTTTTTTGTGTATATAGTTCTCGGTTTTTGGATAAGCTCTATCGGATATAAAATTGAAATCGACTGTCCTTAGTCGTTATTGTGTCTTAAGAATATGATGTGGTAGGTCGTCTACTGATGAGCCCAACCACCACATCAGGGCTTCGAATTTCTTTTTAGAAAATCAAATTGT
Organism: Chalcosyrphus nemorum; assembly: GCA_949716465.1. Classification (NCBI taxonomy): domain Eukaryota; kingdom Metazoa; phylum Arthropoda; class Insecta; order Diptera; family Syrphidae; genus Chalcosyrphus; species Chalcosyrphus nemorum. The sequence continues at coordinate 43,365,611 of OX454332.1, forward strand.
TAGCTGAATTTGTTTTTTTAATTCCCGGTATCCGTCGGATAAACATTGCGTCTAGACTAGATGTGGTAGGTCGTTCACTAAAAAGCCCAACTACTACATCAGGGCGAAACGCTACGCTCGATAGATTTTCTTATTTCAGTGATTGAGAGCCTGAAAGCGCAAAACTTCTTGTAGACACAGTCATGCTTGTTTTCATATTCGAATGAACAGATTCTTGTGTATTTTGAGATTCGAATGAACTTAAATAGATTTAACCCTCAAAGTCAACTGTTTGACAGTTTTTTTTAAATAGGTTGACCATACCTTGTTTACTTTGCGTGAAAACTCTTCTCTTTCTTATTGAAATATTCTTATTAGTTATACTTTGACGCGAAATTTAGGACGAAATTGAAATAATAACTTTTATGAAATATGTTTTGTATACCTTTAATATTAATATCGAGAGAGAAATCAAATCAAAATTAAATAATATACATACTCGTACATATTTAATTACAAGTCTTTCCCAGCACGAATCTTATCACTCTACTTTTATTTTGAGTGCTGTCAAAAGCAAAATATACACTTGGTGGTTTGTTTTTAATAACTAGAGTAGCTTTCAGATAAAATAAAATGCTGCTTTATTTTGTGGACAGTGCGAATGAATAGGACAACATAGAAAATTTAATATAAGAGTAAAAAATAAAGTTGAAAAATAATTCTGTGCATTCTCTTGCCTTTCTTTTGGAGTTTTGTTTACATAGAACTTGAGTGGGACTATTTTATTTGTACGAATTGCCGGCGACCAATTTTTCTAGTTGGAACGTGACCTGTACCGACAGGATCTAGGTCTAGGATTTCTTCAAGGAACTCGATCTATTAAAATTCGACCTTTTTTTCCGCATCAAACAGCTCTACAATTGCGCACTGCAGGCTCTTCCAACAAGTGCAACCTGTAGATCCGCTTGAAGATTTTAGATGCTTTGATCGCGTTACTGATCTCATGCTTGCTCGGAGTTGTGGTGCGAATATGGGCGTTCTGTTCCGTTGAAGGACTGAGTATGACCTGAGTGTATATTACTGGCAAATAATGGATTCAAGCCCTGCCATCTCTTGCGCTAGTCCTTATCCGAAATTACTTAAAAAGAAACGTCTAAGCCTTTCATTGGGTGTTGGGTAGAGCAGCTCATTTAGATAGTCGTTTTACACAAAACACTACTGATTTAGAGATCTCTTATCCTTCAGAAAATTAAGCTATCAAATAAATATGTAGAAATGTTGTTTCAACAAAAGGAAGGAAACTATTGTCCATTCTGTTACAAAATCAAATCACTCGGATCACTCGTGGGGTTGGTTGGATATTGCTCGACATCTGTAGAGATCTCATTGAACAAAACCAAGCCCTTTTGAATTGAATCGTCCGTCCTTAAAACTGTCGAGGTATATCTACATTTCTTCAGAATTAAATGTCGGTATCGGAAAACTTATTTGAATTTCTTTATACCCTTTGTAGATTTTGTGTTTTCAAACCACATATTTTGGAAACTGTAAAACTAAACTTTTAACATGGTCTTAAAGATCTTTTAGAATCAGTTAAGGTATTTTGAATTTCTTATATCAATCAATGAAAAGTACTCTTACATATAATGAATTTTGACGCCCTTTCGCGAGATTGTGCCTCTTTAATCTTGCTCTGGCATTTAATTCCCAGTTGCACACATACATATGTGCTTGATAATATGCCAAAGTTTGAAAGTGGACAAAATAAATTGAGAATTCAACTCTGCATTATGTTTGGGCACTCTGACAGGGGTTTGCAGGTACTCCACTTATCGCTCTGGCAATCGCACTATACATTACTAGCTGGCCCGGCAAACGTTATTCTGCCCTTTCTTACTCACGGGAAAATCAATATGTATTCCTATTAAACAATGGAAATTTTCCAAGATTCACAACGAATTTTCCAAAATCATCAAATCATGCGATAATCTTCGAAAAAAAATTCAAATTTTTCGGATTTTTTCTGGAATTTTCAGTGTATCCACTAAGAATTTTCTATTTTTCCATTCGAAAAGTCATTCCGGAACAATTGCACACATAGTTCCACACAAAAAATTAATTTTCCATTTTTCCCAATTCCCAACTTCTCCGAAGGGTTTCTCCAAAATATTCTTTCGTAAAAACCTTCTCCTGGCACTAAAGAACAACTGAAAACAAATTTGAACCAAATCAGCCCATTATTTCTTAAGCAAGTTCCACAAGAACCAGAAGATCTTAAAGCTTGCCTGTGCAACTTGGACCGACTGCTGGAGCACCTTTCGCTGGTCAGGATCATTTCGAGCACGAACATCTAATTTACTCAAAATGTCCTTAATAGCCAGCAACTTGGAGCGGACAAAGAACACATTCAGAAACTTTAAATTCGCTATAGTGTCGGTTATGGCGATTGTTAGATTCTCACAGACTTCTTGCAGTCCATCGGTGTAGAAGAGATTCATAATTAGTGTTAACGGGAATAAAATCGTTACGACCAAGTTAATGACAATAGCATATACCGTGTACGGGAATTTTCGCGGTCAGCTTGAATTGTAAGGGGGTGGCTTGAAGGCCTTGTGTAGTCGATAAGATTTGTAGATTTGTTGAACACAGGGTGGTCAATTGTGCAGTCAATATCTTCTTTTCTAGACGTGCTAGAGGCATGACACAAAGAACAAAGCTTTCATCAAAGGGTGTAAAATTTCTGCATTTTTCTTTCTAAACACAGGATGGTCCGTTATTGAAATAAAATTCAGCATTTCAGTCACAAAGTGTACGATTTTAAGACATAATAAAATGAAAATGCCTTTTGCGTTGGCAGTGGAACGTAGATACTGTGTGGTGGTGGTTGGTGGCACTGTTGTTGGTCATGTTACCAAGTCTTCTGTGAATATAGTCTTCGCCGTGTGTTCCGAGAAGGGAGGTACTGTAGGCCGGTACGACGTTGCCGGGCGTTTACCTCGTAGCGTAATCACATGGTGACACTGTTGACGGGTAGTAGCGGGTGGGTGGCTGGTATGTTGCAAAATGGTCACCAAAGTCATTTGTGTAGTTTATGGGATATTCAGTTAAGAATGGCATTCTAAGAATGGATTAAGGTCGACGAGTGGTGTCTATAACCCACGACTGATTTCAGAAAAATAAATCTCTGCTCTTGGTATCGTAGCATTAAGGGGGCAGACAGACTCTAAAAAATGCTTCGCGTACATGGTACAGTAGACCAGTGGATCAGTAAATGTTGAACGTCTGCACAGTGTACACTTCTTCAACAAAATTGCCAAACCATTGGCTCAAACTACATTTGATTCTACTCGTACCAGACAAAAGAACAAAAGAAAAAGTTCTCTCAACTTTGTTGAAGTTCTGTACAGAGTACAGACTCAATTGATTAACCTCCCATTCTATTTCCGATGGAAGAATATACGTAACTCGAATTTTTCCAAAAATCCCTCGAATAACTCGAACTACGAGTAATTGTGAACTCCCTTCGCTTAATAGGGAGTCGACTGTACAATAAAACACAAAGAAAAGTGATTCTTCCTGACACAAATCATCTTTAAAAGTTGTACCATAGTTTGTCATCCTTTCGTCCTTAATAGTCCTCCTAATGAATCCCATTATGTTCACCCCAATCACACCCACCATATTACTGACCGCCCCAGGTCCCAGTAGAAAAAAACAACAACAAAAAAAAACAGCAAATTAATTCGATCGTGATAAAAAAATATTAAAAAAAAAAATTCACACAAGAACATCCACACAAACACGGATGTGCATACATGGGGTTCAGTCGGTGGTGCACCCTCGTTGGGTGCAGATCGGTCGTGGGGTCGGCTGATCGGGCTCAGTCGTGAGTGTAGTTTCGTGGAGTGCGGTCGTGCATGGACCTTCGGGTGGTCCAGATCGGTTGAGTGGCCGGCCACTCCGGCTCAGTCGTGAGTGTAGTTTCGCGGAGTGCGGTCGTGCATGGACCTTCGGGTGGTCCAGATCGGTTGAGTGGCCGGCCACTCCGGCTCAGTCGTGAGTGTAGTTTCGCGGAGTGCGGTCGTGCATGGACCTTCGGGTGGTCCAGATCGGTTGAGTGGCCGGCTCAGTCGTGAGTGTAGTTTCGCGGAGTGCGGTCGTGCATGGACCTTCGGGTGGTCCAGATCGGTTGAGTGGCCGGACACTCCGGCTCAGTCGTGAGTGTAGTTTCGTGGAGTGCGGTCCTGCTCAGTCGGGAGTGCGGTTTAGTGAGTGAATTTTTTTTTCGTGAGTGTTATTGTTCATATGTACATATGTACATAGAAACAGTGAATTTTTAAATAATAAAACCCGTTAAATAAAAAAAAAAAAAAAACAGTGAATTTTACGAATATTTTTTTTTCGAAATAATTTCTTGGTTTTAAATTTTATTTTTCGACTACGACGTCGCGGTGGTCGAATAATTTAGTGCGTGAGTGTGTGTGTGTATGTGGAATGAAGCTGTGGCCTGCAACTGGATGTGGACTTCAAGAGGAGGCCTTTCAAGAACAACGAACAACCAATAAGGATGACAAAGGAAAGCTGTTGAACAGGAGTTGAAGCAGTGTAAGCAGTAAGCAAGCAGTATAAAAAATCTATGTGAGTTGTGTGTTTTTATATTTTATTACATTTTTGGATCCTCACTTCACGTCGCCGGTACGTTTCTACGGTACGTTACGGAGTGCATTAATTTTTTTCCGGAAAACTGTCGTTGAATAGAAGTGAGGATATCCATTTGGTGGTGGGATATTTCTTCTTTGTCTTTTCAGGAGTTCACCCTCCCTACAAACTGTAGTGTAGTTGTTGTTATATATATATTTTTTATTTATTAATGTGCATAGGGAATTATCGATCGGCGTTAAAAAAAAAAAAGTGTGTGAGTGTGTTTTTTTTAATTAAATGTCCGTCCTTAAGACGGGCAAGATTAATATAATTCTACTCGGTATTCGGTTTCGGGAGTGAGGGGGGGATTAGGACTTTTGGTGGTGGGATATTTCTTCTTTGTCTTTTCAGGAGATCGCCCTCCCTACGAACTGTAGTGGAGTTGTTGTATATATTTTTTATTATATATATATTCATGGGAATAGGGTAGAATCGCTCGACATACATTTATACAAAAGCCAGGCTCCATAGTGAAAAATTGAGTGTTTTTTTCTTTTAATTTAATCGGCTGTCTCTAAAGGCTTTCACACAACGCTGCGATAGCGATCGCGAGATACTCATTATTATCCAAAACATAAATTACTGAATAGTTTATCGCACAAGAAACTATCCTTTCCATATTCACCATTGCGCGATAAAATGATCGACTGCTGAATACAACGATAGATACGTCGCCGATATAGGTAATTTGTATTTCGAATTCGGGGTGCATGCACAAACTTCAATACACGCGTGACGTGTTGCTAAAGATCGCTATCACGGCGGTGTGTGGAAGCCTTAAGACGGTCGAGGTTTATCAGCCTGCCTTTCGGTGTCGGTAGTGAGGGGGATTAGGGCCTTAGAATAGGTATCTGAATTGGTGGTGGGATATTTGTTCTTTTTCTTTTCAGGAGAACGCCCTCCCTACGAACTGTAGTGGAGTTGTTGTATATATTCTTTTATTTTTGATATATTCATGAGAAAAGGGTAATATCGCTCGACAAACATTTATAAAAGTGCAAGCAAGACAGAACCAAGTGCTTTTTAATTTAATCGACCGCCCTTAAGACGGTCGAAGTCTATTAGCTTGCCTTTCGGTGTCGGTAGTGCAGGGGGATTAGGACATTTGGTGGTGGGATATTTCTGCTTTTTCTTTTCAGGAGATCGCCCTCCCTACGAACTGTAGCGGAGTTGTTGTATATTTTTTTATTATATTTATATACGTTTATTTATCTATAATATTTACATTTATATAATTATATATGTATAAGCCGAAAATAGTCGTTAAATTTTAGATTAAGATCGCTTAATCAAATCAAAAATCAAAGAGTTTTGCGGGCAAAATTTTTAGTGCGTATAACATTTAAAACGGGGGTTTCTAAGACCACAACGTCCTTAAAAACGACGGAATATAGAATAAAGCTTAACTCATTAGACTCCGTATAGAATGTTTGTCAGAACAATCCGTCCAGGCACTTAGAGTTTAATTAAAATTCACAATATTTTTACACGACGAGACTAAGCCTAGTTGTTGTATTTTTGTAAAGAAAAATTTGTCTGGTAATTTCTATAAAAAAGATTTCCAAATACGTTGGCAGCCAATTAAATTATGTTTTTCTACGTCTGAACGGAACTCTAGTGAATGATGAATTTGTTTCCAACCTTATATCTGAGGTCTTAGACTTAACACGCGTGACGAAATTTAAATTTTTACTTAAACCATAATATTAACTCAACTATACACAATTTTATTTAGAATTTGAGTATTTGTATGCCTGCCGATTATAAGCCCGCCTGTATGTTAATTTTTACTCGCACCGATACGTACATGTAGTTATGTATAGGGCAAGTCTTGGATTCGTAAAAAATTTCCATGTCGAGGTTTTCTGACATTGCTACAGCCTAAACGCGTGAACGGATTTCGATCAAACTTGGTATCTGGGGTCTGTTGGGTAACTCCTAGAGGAGAAATTGAAATTTTTGTTTTAGCCCTAATATTGACGGTACTTTTCGTAAAAAAAACAACGATTTGCCTGGAAACGGTCCCTACAATTTTCTTTAAATCTCATATCCAATCCAGTCTAGGAAATCCCAATCAGATGACGTGTAAAATTTCTTACCACAATTTTTAACAACAGTACTTTACTTATAAAATTTTTTTGCAAAAAACCAATTTACGCGAAATGGCTTAAATGATTTCGTTCAAATTCCACGCTGAGACAACTAGTGTCTGTACGTGCAATAAGATGATGTACCATATTTTTTGGCTAAAAGTTGGTAACGGTAATTGTGGCCAATTTGGGTAAAAGGCGATTAAAGTTTCTTGAAAAGCGATTAAACAATTCGATTAAAAAGTTCTTTAATTAGATTACAAAACACAAGTGCTATAAAATGGCCTAAAAAAATGTTTCTTTGTAACGTTACTTTTTCAAGGATTAAACCCATTTGCGCGAAAACAGCTCTAACGATTTTCTTTGAATTTCATATTTGAACTCAAACTGTTTTGGTGAACTCTTATAAAATGGCGTACCACGTTTTTGATCTTAAATTTCAAAAATGCTAAAAATTGCTGATCAAAATGTATAATTTTTCTCGAAAGCTGCTCCAGTGCTCGTGTAAATTTCATGTTCAAACTTATTTTAGTGAAGACCTGTGAAATCGCATGGCCACGTTTTTGGCTTAAGTACTTTATTTATAGCCAACTTAACAAAGTTTTACTCAAAAAAACTTGTTATGAGTTTGTACAACTCAGTCGTGCACTTTTCGTTTTTAAGAAAACTCGATCGTGGTATTATTTGAAAGAGGGGAAGTGACACCTTTAAATTTGTAAGATTTTTCGATTAACATTTAGTTCAAGGAAAACTGATTGCACAGTTAAATTTTTAAATAGAGCTCTCTTTGCTTAAAATCGTGCATTGATATCATAATTTTGTTAAAATTTGTCGTGGGAAATAAACGCATTTAAAAGTGTTTATCTTTGTTTGTAAATCTCGTATACTTATTTAAAGTGTACACCGTTAGGATATTTTGTGGAATGCTGGGCCTATGACCTTCTCGGAAAAAAACTTAGGCTTAGGAGGGCTCTTACTTTGTTCAAATTAAGTCCATAGAGTTTTAGAGTGTGTCCTTTTGCGAAATTGAACGAGTAGGTATTATTTCCACCAAAACGTCTTCAAAGCACCGGGTTTCGGTTCAATAAGGAGGTCTATCAAGGAGCTAAAGTAAGAGGAACGATAAGTCGGGGCAATATGAGGTGCCGATCAATGAGGATGTTTGGTAGGACAATCGTGCTGCACTAATTAGGGGTAAACATTAAAGTTATGCACTGCTGAGTGCTGTTGTACTATATAAATTCTTGTACTGTTTTCCGTTCCGATCGAAAGCAAGATTAAATAAATGTTCAAAGAGATTTTTCCAAACTTAATTTATATTTGCGAACAGGACAGTCGAAAACGGTCATTTTTTTTTTTTTTTGATTGTAATGGAGACAGGGACCCAGTTTGCTAGGTTTAAAATGATTTTGATTTTCGGGAGTCGCGTCAGGAGAGACTTAATATATTTAATTTGGTGGTGGGATATTTTTCTTTTTTTCCTTTTTCTTTTTTTCTTTTTTTTCCTTTTTCCTTTTTCCTTTTTCCTTTTTCCTTTTTCCTTTTTTCTTTTTTATTTTTATTTCTTTTTTCTTTTTTCTTTTTTCTTTTTTCTTTATTTATTTGTTCTTTATTTCTTTTTAGTTTTCTTTTTTCTTCTTTCTCTTTTCCCTTTTTTTTTCTTTTTTTTCGTTTTTTCTTTCTCTTTTTTCCTATTTTTTTTTCTCTTTTTTTCTTTTTTATTTTGCTTTTTTCTTTATTTTTTTTTTATTTTTATTTGTTCTTTATTTCTTTTTCTTTTTTTTTCTTTTCTCTTTTTTCTTTTTTTTTCTTTCTTCTTTTTTTCGTTTTTTCTTGTTTTTCTTTTCAGGAGATCACCCTCCCTACAAATTGTAGTGGAGGTGATATACACATATTTTTATTTTATTTATTATTATATATTTATTTTGGTTTTTGAACAAAACTTTTAAATTTAATTGGCCGTTTTTAAGACGATCTATTAAGACGATCTTATATCTATCTATTTTTCTTTGAAACTTGGTACCAATATCGCGGGATTTAGTGTATCTTATTTGGAGGTGGAGGATTTTTGTATACCTTTTTGTACGTCGTCCCTACAAACTGCGGATAAGAACACTTTTTTGTGTATATAGTTCTCGGTTTTTGGATAAGCTCTATCGGATATAAAATTGAAATCGACTGTCCTTAGTCGTTATTGTGTCTTAAGAATATGATGTGGTAGGTCGTCTACTGATGAGCCCAACCACCACATCAGGGCTTCGAATTTCTTTTTAGAAAATCAAATTGTTAGCTGAATTTGTTTTTTTAATTCACGGTATCCGTCGGATAAACAGTGCGTCTAGACTAGATGTGGTAGGTCGTTCACTAAAAAGCCCAACTACTACATCAGGGCGAAACGCTACGCTTGACAGATTTTCTTATTTCAGTGATTGAGAGCCTGAAATCGCAAAACTTCTTGTAGACACAGTCATGCTTATTTTGAGATTCGAATGAATTGTCAATTGTTTCGAATGTCTCTATTCATTCGAAAAATGTTTGTGTATTTTGAGATTCGAATGAGAAAGGTTCATTTTCGAATGAACTTAAATAAATTTAACCCTCAAAATCAGCTGTTTGACATTTATTTCATACAGGTTGACCATACCTTGTTTTCTTTGCGTGAAAACTCTTCTCTTTCTTATTGAAATATTCTTATTAGTTATACTTTGACGCGTTTTAGGACAAAATTTAAATAATAACTTTTATGGAATATGTTTTGTATACCTTTAATATTGAAATCGAGCATGTTGTTCTGCCCTTTCGTTATTCACGACGAAAATCAATATGTATTCCTACTAAACAATGGAAATTTTCCAAAATCATCAAATCATGCGGTAAAATGCAAAATTTCGTCAGAAAAATATTCAAACTTTTTGGATTTTCTTCTGGAATTTTCCGAGTTTATCTGCAAAGAATTTTTTTTCATTTTTCCATTCGAAAAGGCATTCTGTAACAATTGCACACAAAACAAACCAGAAATAAACTTGAGACTTCCCAACTTTTCCGAAGGGTTTTTCCAAAATATTCTTTCGTAAAAACCTTCTCCTGGCATTAGAGAACAACTGAAAACAAATTTGAACCAAATCGGCCCAACCGTTCTGAATTGATGAATTACTATACATTTTTCACACCATTTTTATGTATACAGATAGATTTTTCAATTGCGATTCATTGTGCAAAGATTCAGAGTAGACGTTATAGAAATTTGTTACAAATTTGAGGTACTCTAACTCCTAAAGCTCGGCCTAGGCTCACCAGAATTCCCCATTTGTGACACAGCAACCAAAAAATAACCAAAAATTTGCTGGCGAAATAATGACAAAAAATTCACCAGCTCTTAGTTTATTTTTTATCTTTTACAACATTCAACAAATGAGGTTGTTCATCTTCCTTATTTGAATCTAACCAGCAACGTGAATACCGAATAAGAATACTTCATTATCTGAAAGAAATGTCTCCTTTTAAAAGTATATAGGACTCCTTCTCATCTCATAGGTATTACCAACAAAAACGTCGGAAAATCCACTGGAATATAGTTCCCAGCTAAAATCACATTATACCGATGGGTGCGCATCATAAAAAATACTAGTGTCCTCTTGAACTTCGGCAACTGATCCATCCAGTTGCAGGCATAAATTGCATCCGTCAAATCCTCACTCTCCTGCTTCAATGCATGTCCAAAGTAGCAAATGATAAATATTTCTAGAGTCACTGCAAAAAAGAATATTCCCGATAGGATCAGCGCCGAAATATTACTATCCCCCATGATGAACAGGACATAGACTCCAACAGTACACTGAACCAAAGCCGAGCAGATGAATTGAGCCAAGCAAGCCGTCGAGATGATATCCTGTATAGTGTCATAAAGTCTAAACGAAAGTAATTGAGAAAATGCGCCATACTCTTGATAGGATAATACTTACTCCAAAATATTCTGATGATCCTTAATACATTCAATCAAATCGGTGTAATTCTCTTCCAAATTTTTGTTCGTATAGCCAATGTTTCGCACCCGTAGTGACAGCGCTCGTAGGTGTCCTGTGAGAACGCACAGGTATGCCGGTGGGTATGAGTCATTAGCGACATCCTGAATAGCTTGCACAATCAATCCAAACAGTTGATATCCCAACACAAAAGCATATTGCACCATGGAGTGCTTCCAATCCATGGGGAACCAAGCCGGATAGAGGATACTCCTTTCGCTGGCGATAGCTATCTTGCACAAGCTCAAGCAAGTCCCACAAGTATACAAGAGCCAGAAGATCTTAAAGCTTGCCTGTGCAACTTGGACCGACTGCTGGAGCACCTTTCGCTGGTCAGGATCATTTCGAGCACGAACATCTAATTTGCTCAAAATGTCCTTAATAGCCAGCAACTTGGAGCGGACAAAGAACACATTCAGAAACTTTAAATTCGCTATAGTGTCGGTTATGGCGATTGTAAGATTCTCACAGACTTCTTGCAGTCCATCGGTGTAGAAGAGATTCATAATTAGTGTTAAGGGAAATAAAATCGTTACGACTAAGTTAATGACAATAGCATATACCGTGTAGAGATGTTTTGGGAATCCATCAGGAGCTTTTATGCCAGTTAGCTTCCAAACTAACCAGTGGTACTTGAAGGCCTCATTGGTACGAATCGTTGGCAAATCCATGGTCAGACTGGTGGAGCTACAAAATGCGTTAAGGGTTTTATACAAGAGTATGTGTCTACATTTGTTGTTCTTTGTTTATGCAAATTGGAAAAGTTACGTAGTTTAAATCGCTTTGGGATTCTTCAGCTGCATTTGGTCTAAGGACAAAGTTTTTCTTCAAAAATGTATGTAATAATGACTGTTAAAGTCAGATAGTGCCACCCCTATCATTAAATCCGTGTGGATCTGAAATTCACTTCACCCGTTCGATCCACGTTCACTTACATATTTTCGTATCTTTAAAATCAAAGAATTTGCAAAGAATGAGAAACTTTTCTTGCAAGACAGGCAAATCCGCAGGTATGAAATGTATTCGAAGATTCGATCCGCCCGTTTTTAATGAAGCAGTTTAAAAATCATTCACCTTACCGATAAGTGAGTAATTTCCCTCGAACGGGTTAAATGATACTAAAGTTGAAATTTCGGTGGATAGTCCCCCCTCGACGGATTTAATAACAGGGGTGTACACTTTTACGCCCTTATATTAGTAGTGTTATAGGTCATGAATTGTTAATCATTCAAAATAAGTATTCAACGAAAATAATACAATTAACACTCCATGCGATATTAGGTGCATAATGTTACATTTCGTTACTAAGTACACACTGGAGCTTATACAAATTATTATAAATTGGACATTTAAAGTACGATTGTTTCATGAATGCAGTATTGGGTGTGTTCATCAAGGTATATGTGGCACCATGTGGCGTTAAACTCCCCGACAAAAAACAACAGTGCAAACTAGTCACAATTTAGTTCGGTTGAGCCATGTTTAGCTCAACTGATAATTGGTGCTTCCCCAAGTCAGTGGCCCGCAGAACTCCAACCTAGTTATACCTAGTTGCTGGTGGTTTCCCTGAGTTTGTAGTGTCTCATTTTGAAGCCTTTTAGAATTCGTAGTTTACTCTGGCGAAAGCGGAATCTATTCAGAATGTTGTTGAAGTTTCTTCGCTTATCTTAGGACGGCGAGTTCTGGCCTTCATTCTTCTTTTTCCATTTTCCTGAATTTTTCACAAAATGTTTCATGTCCAATGAAGTGTTCTGCAGCTCTCTGTCTTAGCATTTGCTGCTGCTTCATTACCTTTTATCTAAATATACCTAGATGGGTAATTCATTCATAGGAATCAAATGATTTAATAGTTGCTTGATAGTCTGAAAGTATTGCTATTTCGCAGTATACTGTATCCTCTACTGAGATTGATTCAGAAGCATCTCTCTATGGCGCACATTTGAGCTTGAAAGACGCTGGTACCTTTGACTATGGGTTCTGAGTGCGTAAGGTTAGCTTACCTTATACTCAGCCAAGTATGTCTCTTGTGAAACGATATTGCCTTGTCCATTGAAACAAAAACTATTTAACTCAGTTACTCAGTTTGTTTCTGCATACAAACCACTTTTTGGCTTGTTGAAGCATAGTTCCTTTACTTTTGGTACGCCGGAGAGCCCTTCGAGGTTGCTGAAGATTCGGACAGTAAGATATAGAGTCGATTGCATCGTCAATAACTCCCTAGACACCGCCGTCACTTCAAAGTTACTCTTCCATCAGGCATATTGTGTTCATATGGTACTACAGAGTATTACGCTCCACGACGATGAAAAGAATCGCCTGTTCTTTGTCTTAGTCTCTTAGACCTTGTTTGTCAAAGGAAAGTTGATCCATTCCTACATGAAGGTGGTATTTGCCAAGCGGGACGCTCACAGAGAAATCAGCTTGCTCTAGTTGAGCCTTTGAACCTTTTCTTAATCGTTCATCAGCCTTTTCGTTGGCTGGAATACTCTCGTGTCCAGGAATATCCAGGGAAGATACCTCTTGCTGTGTTCCAATCTTAAGGTCTCATCGGTTCCCAAAAGCGGTAGACATAGACTTACTAAGCTTCGAAATCTCTATCCATTCAAGACAATGAATAGATAAACTCTTTGGTGTTCATATCAGGGATTAGTTAGATCTGTATACCCATCTGGACTAAAGTGAGTATGCGTATGCGTACAGTGGAGGTGATTACACAGAAAGTTGCCTCCACTACCTCATCAAAAAGATAGAAGGAGCATACAGCCCCCTTGATATCAAGAGAGTGTTCGATAACACTGACTATACAAATCGATAGCAAGAATAATTTAGTATCGAGAGTGTCGAAGAATCGATCAACTATTCGATATGGAACATGTTGAGGAAACACCAAGTCGGTGCTGGAGTCGAAAGAGTTAAATGTTCACCTTCCAAATGATTGCAGCGTTTCTCAAGTCGAAGTCACAGCCATTATTCAAGCAGCTTACTAGCGGGAGGTTAATGTGAACGTGATCCAAAAAGAGTAAAAGACTGCCGACTATCTCTTGACGACAGTATAGCCTCATCCCTTGCTGCGTACCAGATACGAGGACAATGTACAAAACAAGAGAATTGAGCAGTTGAAGAGCTGACGAGTTTCCTTTACAATAAACTGACATTGACCTCTAAGCGCCAATTCGCGTCCATTTGATCATTGTAATATCACTTGGCTAGGATGGCTGACATTAATCACAACTAAGTCGATCGAACTGCAAAGACACAAGGGTGGAACCCTCTCTAAGACAGTAACAACTCTTACTAGATAATGTGCTACAGGAAGACATGATTCGGCTTTCCCTTCAATGACTAACTGAAGAAGCTGTGCGGATGATAAAGAAGAAGAGGACGCCATTCGTCACCTCAGCTGAAATCGTTAATATCAGAAAGACCAAACTCGGTGATTGGTCCTCCAACGATTTGAATGATCTTAGCAATGTCTGAGTAAGAAGGTGCTCCACCAGCCAGACACATCAGCATCAAAATGGACCTTCTTCCAGTCTGAGTCCATCCTTATTGAGGGTCGCTTAACCCATAGAGAGAATCGGCTAATCATTGAGCCAATTTCGAAGGCTAAATAGCTGGTGTTATGGCAGCCTTTTTACGTCAATTTTTTTCTTTTTTCTACATATGTATATGTATTTATTGGACCGTAACCAGCCCATAGAGGGCAACGGCGTAGCTTCTCACAAGGGACCTACACTTTTATGTCTATCCGAAGGGCAAATTTTTTGAGAAGATTCTCATGACAGTAATTCTCCTGGAGAATTTGTCAGACGCTCGCACAAGAGGTGGAGGTCAGTATAAGCCAAGGGTATCAAACTCAAACTCCTTTAGTGCCATTTTTTTGTTAGAAGTATGGCAGCGGGCCGCATTAAAAAGCATAAAGGGTCTTCCAATAAGGATTTCCGAACTTTGACAGTTGATTGAGGCCATATTATTGGAGCTACATCTGTCAAATTAGCTGTTCTTCTCTTGGTCTATTTTGCCAAATCAACATGAAAAATTATAACGATCAACAACATGCTTCGTCGAAAAATCAACGACAAAACGAGCAAATTTGTCGAATTTGTAACTAAAATAATTGACATAAGATCCATGCAATACATAAAGAGGAAGTCTCTGCTTGGTGTGGATTTTGGACTGGCAACATCATGGGTCTATACTTGTTTGCGCAGCACGATTGGTCGATGAGAACCAATATCTTTTGGCCGCAATTGGATGATATGGACAATAACGACACGCGGTTCAAGAGGACCGCGCTACGTGCCACACAGCTCGTGCCAGAATGGACATTTTGCACTAGCGATTTCCAAATATGTTTATTTCACGCGGCGGCGATTTTGAATTGGCCACCGAGATCGTGTGATTTGACTCCGTAAGACTTCTTCTTGAGAAGTTTTCTTAAGTCACTGCTCTCAGAACCAACATACGCCGCGGGATATATTTGAATGATCTTATATGCCATACATTAAATATTATATCTTACTTACACTTTGTTTCATTTAAGTTTAAAGATCGGAAACTCTTAAAGGAACTTAACCCCTTCTTCAATTGAAATGCACATGAAATTAGAGCATTATTGAATTGATGTCACGGGTCACAAGTTATTGTCTTGCGGACCAGTCGTGACATGCCTAGTATAAGTGATTCGAACTTGGAACTCCAGCAGCGCCAGTAGTCTCACGCACTTACCAATGAAACAAGGCACCCACAAATCATTCTATACCATTTTTATATAACTTTCGAATGCAATTCAAGACTCTACTTGTACGAGTATCATTGTTGTTCAAAAATGTGAAATTAGCTCAGAGCTAGCTGCTAGCCTACATACACTACAGATACTATGATACCCAGTCTTTTTTTTAACGTATAAAAGGGACAGCTGTGTGTTCTATCCCTAAGGCAAAGGAAATTTCTGATTTCAGTAAATAGCTACTCTCAAATCTGTGTCAGGTATTCTGGCCTTTTCCATGGGTTTTCACAAAAAACTAATAGCTGATCTGTACAACAAAAATCCTGGGAATCGCCGGAGAATCGATACTCGGGAAAATTTATCTAGGCATCGTCAAATCCCCAAACTGAAGAGTTGTCGGTAATGTGAATTTGTTTTACTATATCGTTCAAAACGTTCCCATCTAATTCTTTCCTAATTCTTTCTTTCCCTTTTTTGAAATCCGTCGAATCTGAGATTCACTTCACCTATTCGATTCATGTGAACATAAAAATGCTATCGTGGAATCCGTCGGATGCTCTGCCTTACCGTCCACTATTGTTGATTGGGAGGTTCTATTGTAACAGCCCAAACGCATGTTTTGTAAAAATTGAATTAAACAAAAAAATAAAATAAATTTTATGTGAAAATAAATAGCGTTGCATTGTTCTTTTTAATGAGAGATCCTTTTTTTAACATCGGAGCTGGCCCTTGCCTCAAAGTCCTCAATCTTTCCAATACAGAAGTTTGCGGCGTGTTTACGATTTCTCCAAAGCTCGTGTATATCTTCTGGCCGTCTTTTGCAGTTGTTTTTTTATTTATTTTAATGTCAGGATTCTCCTGCGCGTTACCTGACGTGGCCAAAATAATGCTAGAATAATCCTGGAACGAATCAAAGACCAGCTTGAAGACACACGCGACGCCGAACAAGCAGGTTTCCGATCTGGATCGTCCTGTGTCGACCACATCAACACCTTTCGGATCATCATCGAGCAGTGTGTTAAATATCGATCACCGCTTCACCTGCTGTTCATTGATTTTAAAAAGCCGTTTGATAGTGTCAATCGGGAATTTATTTGGCGTGCCTTGGCTACTTATGATGGGTCCACATGTCACGTCTTGCACAGAGGATGGCTGTCTGAGAAATTGGCTGCATACTTTCACTAATACTGCTTTTATTGGTGATTGATTACCGATGTGCTGAATGCAGCCTTATCAACAGGAAATGTACGAATTCGATGGACTCATACATCTGAACTCAAGCACCTCCACTACGCCGATGATGTATGCCTTCTGTCTCACAGAATAATGGACCTTCACGAAATGGCAGCAAATGTGGAGAGGAAAGCAGACATCGTCGTTGGGCTCAAAATTAACTCGGCAAAAATAGCGATAATCAGCCTAGAACCGAACTCGTCAACCGATGACGGAACTGAACTGGATACAGCCAGCCGAATAGGTAAAGCAAAATCTGCTTTTGGGAGGCTATCCACAGTTTGGCGAAGTAATGCAATTAGCTTAAACATCAAGCTACGACTTTTCCGTTCCAACGTTGAATCCGTGCTGCTATATGGATGTGGTACCTGTAGAGTGACCGTCACTATCACGAGGAAGCTGTAAACATTTGTCAATAAGTGCCTGCGCTACGTCTTAAGGATATAAGGAACAGCTTTATCAGAGAACGGGGCATGAACCTATAGGCACAACCATACGACGACGAAAGTGGTAGTGGTCACACTCTCCGAAGGGGTGACAGATCCATAGCTAACCAATCGATGCAATGGAACCCGCTTATCCCAGATGGCAGGATACGCAGCGGTGCTAGGAGTACGTGGCGCAGAACATTGGAGAAGCAACTGGGAAAGAGTTCGGGGGAGCTGAGGGACATTTCCAGAAATCGCACACGATGGCGCGTAGGCGTTGTACAGGCCCTAGGACCCACAAGGCGATACAGGATATAAGTAAAAGTAAGTAAGTATTCCTTCAATTTACAAAACTAACAGTTCATATTCCCCCCTACAAGCACTATCACCTTCGGTATCAATCAGTTCGAAGGAAATCGTCTAATTGTCGGTACTGTGAATAAGATTCACTAAATTAATCAAAACTAGTGATCGCATATATCTATAAGTTGCATCGAAATTACAACGGATTTAGTCGTGTTGTACCACACATTCGGTGAATGTTCTTCAATATTTCACAATCTTCTTCATAAAATCAATTTTTGTTTATTTTTCGCAGCAAACTTTCAGTGTTGAACGTGAAAATTGTGATTGGTTCACCCGATTGATCATTATCCCACAGGTGACACAGATTTCATTTGGTTGTAGAGCTTTGAAACTGTGCGTGATGGCGCACCGCAAAAAACCGCACGACCGTCTGACTTAATATTCACTTTCAGAAACAATAGATTAGACGAGACGCTGATAAAAGTCAAAGTAGAAGCAAACAAGCGAAAGGTAAATCATATTCCATCAGATTCTACGACAGACATGTTAATTTCTAAATAAAAAACATAATTTACATGAAAAAATCTTCTTTTTTTTTCAAATATATATATATATTTATTTTTATTGATTTTACTTAATTGTAGCTTTTTTTTCTTTTTCAATTCTTTTCTTTAAAAATCGTGTCTGTTTTGCATTTTAAGTTAACAAACATACATTTTGTTTTGTTATTATTTGTTTGTTTTCATTTAATCCCTAATTCATAATTAACTCTTTCATCCATTTAATTTATTTTAAAATATAAAAATATACAACTTTTACATATAATTACGGCAAACTTAAAGGAAATAAACATATAATTTGTAATTTTAAACAATTAAATATATATATTTTTTTTTTTTGCTTACTTTTTATATTTTACTTAATGTTTTTATCCATTCATTTATTTTGTTTGTTTTTTTTTTTTTTTTAATATACACATAGCAAAGGTTGTACACAAAATATTAACTAATTCATAGTTAGTCTTACTGCTAGAATTTTCTTGTTTATTTATATATTTATAGGGGGCTTCTGTACATGTATTGAGTTTTACTTTTTTCTTTTTTACTTAACATTTAATTGTGTTTATAATTAGTTGATGTTTTGTTTATATATATGCTATTTCGAGGAAATCAAAAAAAAAATTAATTTAAATTAACTGAAACATTTATATTTATAGAATTTCTTTAAGTGCTCTTCTAAAAAGTAGTAAACAAATTTTCATATTTTTTTTTCCAATTTTTTCGTTTATTTCGTAAAAAAATATATTTAAATGTATTTTTGCTTAAAAACAAAATTGATTTCTTTCTTAAACACTATCACTGCGTATTATCATTACATACATGTGTATATATATATTTATATTAAGATAATAATTTTGATAACTAAGTAGAAGCTAGAAGTAAAAGTAAATGTGAGATTTGAGTGCTTCTTTTCTTGTGGTTAGTACACAGAATGAATCATGTCTAGGATAAAACGACGAACAAAAAGGTTCAACTAAAGAAAATTATACAGAGGAAGAATAATAAACGCTTGGTAGAACTACAAGCGCTACTATACTATAGTTAAGATGTGGAATAAAAGTGTAAGATAAATGACGTCAATATGACACTGCAATTCATAGCTTTCTGTACACTAAAAGGCAGTTTAGAACAGCAAGAGAGCTTCTGTATTTTAACCACATAGTCCACACGCGTAGATAAATAAAATAATAGAACAAGTTTTTGTTATATACATATGTATCACCCCAATTCTTGAACTCGAATACGACAGTCGAATCCGACCAATGTCGTATTTAATTATTACAAAGCCGTGTATTTGTTCGCAAGATACGACTATGATCGGATAAAATAGCACTCTAGTCGGAGTCGGCTGTCGTATTCAAGTTCAAGAATTGAGAATATATATTAATAGTACGGTAATGATCAGGGTAGATACTTAAGGAATGAAGTTTCAAATATGTACCTTGAAGTGTTCTCCCGAGTCGGTAATGTGAATCAAGTCCACTGGATCCTCAAAAACATTCGAAACGCATTCTTTTCACCTGTCGTATGTTTAGCTCGTGATTGTCGTCAAAATTGGTTTGAAAATTAACAAGAATTGGGGCTGTAAAAACAATTGGCGGAATTTTTTGGTATTCAAACCTAGAACCCCATCCTATGCACCAACCATATAGCCAAGACACCCACCGTCACTGGAACTACTTTATCAACATAATCTCGTCGATAGGAGGACGTCTCCAATTGATTCCGAGGCCACTAGCAGTGAACTAAGTGACTAAGGTGCAGTGAAACTCAATTCCGACGAGTTCGAAGAAATTTTATGCCGTATCCGAAGGGCAGAGGCGTTATGAAGAAACTTTCCCATGACAGAAATACTCTTGAATATTTGTCAGACACTCGGAAGAGGTGGCGCCATGAAAAAAAACGTTTAAAGGTATTTAACTTGGAACCCCTTGCGCAGTAGCCCAACGCACTAAACACTGCACCACGGCACCTATTTTATCAACATATCTCGTCGATAAGAAGACGTCTGCAATGGATTCCGCGATTCCGGGTAAATACAAATTTGCAGAGATTTTCATTTAACAAAAGAAACCTATTATGTCTGGTAAGAATGGAGTTCTGAATTAATGCAAATACGCTAAACATTTGGGCAGCTAATGGTGTCAAAAGAACAAAGAGCAACGCTTTGCTTCTTCTGTGTAATAATTTTAGAAGCAAAGAATATAAGATAGAAACAATATCTTCACCTATTTCCCTGTAATCGATCTTCGTGGCATTGTTTGTCGATCGACGCCATTATTTTAGCTAAGAAGCAAGCCTATAAAATGCTTTGCAATCAAAATAGGTTATAGTAAAAGTTTGCTTTGGAAGATTCTTTTTCTAGCGGAAACAGATAATGTTGAGGGTAAACAAATGCCAATTTTTGGTTTCTTCCTTCGCAAAAATAAGGTGATAGCGGATATTCAAGGAGAAAAGTGTGCAATATTAGGAACATGTATAGGGTATATCCTTTGTTTTATATACCCATTCTCCTGCACAAATTGGCAAACCCGCTCAGCGCGTTATAAACGAGACATAATCACATAACATCCACCAAACAAATAGTGAACCTAAAAGTCGTTTTCAAATTAAAACATTTCAAAAGAACTTAATGCAATGGTTTCTTTCCTGTTTACCAACAAAAGTTTTACTTATCTTCTAATTAAATAAAAAAATTTAGAATTGTCGCTTTCTTATTTTGTCGTGTTGGGTTTTTTTTTTTTTACATTACATTTACTACTTTTACCTTATAAAATAAAATGAAGAAAGAAAAATATAAAGAAAAAACTTCCTCGGTGTCTTCTCTCAAAATCAACTAAATACGAGTACATTTCTTAACAAATCTATTTATTTATATAAAAAAAAATATATTTATCTTAACTGAAAGGTGCTTTGTTCAATAAATTAACAAAAAAAAAAAAATAATAATAAAAGACTAAAGTAATTATTATATAAGTAAGAGTAAAACATAAAAAATAAGAATTCGTAAACTGCGGTGTTGCGTAAGGTTTATTTGTGTGGATTAATGTTTTTTGTTTTTTTAATTGTATTAGTCTCTGCTCATCAAAATTTGTTAGGGGGTTTTTTTTACTTAGCCATAGTTTTTGTTTTGTATAACATTAAAAACTAATTTTTCATTAAATTATTCATATTTTGTTTAAAATTTATAAAATAAACATACAAACTACTTACAGCGACGATGTCGTCGTTGCTGATGATGATGATGTTACTGTTGTTGCTGTTGTTGTTTTTGATGTTGCTGTTGTTTTTGTTGAAGTTGTTGTTTTTGTTGTAGTTGTTGTTTTTGTTGTTGATGTTGATACAGAGGAAACGGCGGCAGCTTTTGGCAGAGGTTTATGGGATGCCGGTGAGAGGACTGTATTAAGGTTTTGTGGCGCGGGTGTTACTATTGCCACAACTGGTGGTGGCGGTGGCGGCGGTGACATTTGTGGATTACTGTGGGAATGTGCAGCACTACCCGATGATCCAGTCGAACCAGGACCACTGAGGCGTCTCGCATTGGTTTTATAACGGGCACATGGAACGCATAACATTGAACTATGTTCGCGCAGCTTTGTTATATGATCAATACGATACTCATTGATCCATTTGACCTTTTTGTGTTTGATGGGCTTTGGTACAATGCCGCTGGGTGGTGATGTGCTTAAAAGCGGCTGACTGTGACCCTCTGGTTTGGTGGCACCGCAGCGCATACACACTGAGCATCGTTCACAGTTCCAGCGGCCTACAAATTTATAAAAAAAAATTTAGATAGACATCTTAAAGGGTTTCTTTTGAACTCACCATCGGGAACAGATTTAACACCAAGGCAGTAGATATGATAACCACGATCGCATTGTTCACAGAACAACATTTTATTTTCGTCTTGTTTTCTCTTGCATTTTATACAGCACTTGCAATCGGCACATTGCCAATTGTAGTTACGAACACGGTATACCATGCGATTGGGCATTTCTATACAACTAGGATGTGCTGCAACAAAAAAAACACCAACATTAGCTTCTACGACGGGAATAGAACAAAACAATTTAACTTACTTCTCCTTCTACAGGTAAAACAACGAATAAATACTTCAGGCAGACCCTTTGGATTTTGATTCTGTGGCTGATGGCAAACACTACACTTAAGCCCATCCGGAGGCTTATCCTCATCCGACGATTGACACGAATCCGAATCCTAAATTACAAATTACAATCAGAACTAGTTGGTGTTGGGAAATTCCAATTGTGAAAACTTACCGAATCGCCCGAACTTGAATCTGAGGAATCACTACTACTCGAAGCAGTATTTTCAGCTTTGTCCTCATCATCTTCACACGAGGATGCCGTTTCAGCCTCTGATGTTGCGTATTCAGCGGTTTCAGTCTTTACTGAGCTGAGTCGATTAGCTATTCCCGGAGGATAGTCTAAGACAGTGTTGATTGGATATGATCTACAAATAACAGAAGACATTTAGTCAGGTTTTTCTAGAATAAACCCAAGAAGTATTTACCTTAATTCCTGAGACGTGTACTGCCGATAGTTCTCACAGAACTGCCCTGGTACCAGTGCCATTGCATAACTGTTTGATGGTTCCAATGGTTTTAGCGGTGCTGGACGGTTGACTAATTTCCCAGGTAGTGGAACATTTACGACCAAAGTCTGTAAATCCAAGCAAGATCTACGCTCCTCTTTACGACTACAAACCAAAGAGAAAAATGTTAGCAATGCAAGGCAACAATATTCGCTTTTCTACTTACGATTTATTAAAATGTGCATTCCACTTTGATGTCGCGTGTAACGCCCGATCACGAGTTGCCATTCCCCGTCCAGACCCACTGCAAGTGGTAACTTTTGCTTTAGCCTCCAATTCCCGTAAATGCTTCTGACGCACATAGTTCTTATACTCTTCGTATTTCTCATAGAAATCCGTGTACATAATGTCCAGCACATCAGAAGCCCATACTGCGGTAATACCGAGATCGCACATTTTCTCTGTGACCAATCCTTTCTCCTGCAGGTAATTTCTTTCCTCCATATCGACTTGTCGTCTCGGTAGATCTGGATACTTTCGTTTAAAGCTCTTGATACCTAAATACAAAGCGATTTGTTCTTGAATCATGAAGGTATCACGATTTTTTGCCGGACAACAGCCTTTGGGTGGTGGCCAATCGTATTCAGCAATAAAATCGACAGTAAACTCCGCTCTATGGATGGATAGTAGTCTTTTAAAAAAATGTCTTTATTGTAAAATCTTGAGAAAAACTTACCCTTCTGTGGCGACAACTTCAAACTTCTTCTTTTTGACTTTACGGAAATTGCCCGCCATTGTGCTGACATCTAAAATGCTTGTGTTACTTATAACGGAACTCTGCGTATCGTCATTATTATAGTATTCCGATGGGCTGTGCAAAAATAAAGGTTAATTGTTTTTCGATCTTTAACAAAGTGGTTAATGCTTACCGTTGGGAAGGAGTGTTAAAATCAGCACTCATGCGAGTATCTTCTTCGTACATTTGCATCTCTGAAGGCGTCCGATTGCTGAGAGCTTCAAGGTATTTTCGACGCTCCTTAAAGAATCAAGAAAATAAAGACCGTAAATTGACGAATTAAAATCTCATCGAGACAGCAAGGAGCTGCAAGACGCTTGAAATCTAAATGCCAAGGCGTCTATCTAATACTACACAAATACCTTCAACCCTATTCTATTTTCGTAAGAATAAATCCCCTCTGTTATGATTTTCGCGCGCCAAAAGCGATACCCTTTCAGGCAGTGTCACTTTTGAAGGACGTTTCTAAGCTATTCGACTGAAACTATGCTGTTCATAAGTTCTTTAGAAGGTATGAGTTCTGTCGCTCGATTCTGAACAGTTTTAGGTGCGTCAGACTACATAAATGTGACCGAATGAATGCTTTATAAATGGAGGACAGGGACATATAATGGGGTAAGATATTTCTTGCATCGCTTAATCCTAGACATCTTGCAGCTTATACGGCGACCTTTACACCGAAAATAACAAGTTTTTCGGCTTCAGCGAAGCAAGCACTATTCATGGATCTTGTTCTCGCTTGAAAGCCAAAAGAGGGTTATGTGCCAATCTGTTAGTCTTACCCCAATTACGTTGGTTATGCTCTCAAAGTCGTAAGTCTAACACACGTTCTAAGGTTGAAGAGTATGGCGTCCAAGGGCACAAACAGGTACAAACTAAGAGCACTCTCATGTGCGCAAGAATGTCTTAGATTAGACGTGGCTTCCTTGTGATCATTTATGAAAACGAAAATGCAGATTGGACACAAATCTGGGGACACCAGCACTTATTTGGTCGATTGCAGACCTCCAAGAAGACTTGTATTAAACGCACGAAAAGTTTATGCTATATGCACGCATTTTCGACAACAAAATCTAATGAAATGTAAAGCTTGACAAGATATGCCAACTTTTTCAAAATTTCTCTGAAATAATCACAATGCCGTTACCATACACTGTACCCGCAATTAAAGTCAACAATTTTCGATATTCACCACACTCATTTCGCTCTTCCTCTGTCCTACATTTTGCTGCTGGCTAAATTTCCCCTCATCTTACAAATACACATTTAAAGACTAATACACCTCAAAACGCTCTCTCTCTCTCGCTATAAATGTGACCGTAGGCTACATACAAATGCATCTATTCGATGCCTTTCTTCTTATCTTCTTTACTTTGTCCACTCGCACACGATGTTGTGTTTGTGTATATACATTTTTTTGGGGCGAAAAATATATTGCTCCCACCGAGATATGCTCCGAACCGACCAAAGTAGCAGCAATGTGTTCCGATTCCCATTCGGTTCATGAATTTGCAATATATTCACCTGCATGCTCGATTTTCAGCTCGGATTTGATGCAGATACCTTTTTTTTTTTGAATAAGTTATATATACACAAATGCATACTCTATAGTCAGGAGGCGGTGGAGAGCTTCATCAAAGTGTAGCATATTTTCCATCCCTTTGAATGGAGGGTTGACTGACTATAGATACAGATTTTTTTGTTTATATTGCGTAAGTCTTCCGTTCATTTGATTGGTTTCGGTTTGTATACTTTTATTTTTGTCATTTTCTTCTATCTAATTTTAGCTCTGGTATTTCTGTTCAGGTAAAAAAGATTGTTGTTCTATTTGAGAACAATTGTTTCATTGCTTGGAGAGGAGGCGTACGAAAAATCGTTCTCCCCATCTAGCGATGACATTCCAAGGAGGATGAAATGAAATTAGGACAGGGGAAGCACTTGTTGCGTATGTACAAAAAAAGGAAATCGTTTACTTAGGTTTAATCGGACGAGTTCATAGTCTGACGTATTCAATGGGGATTAAAATGTATTTTTCAAAAAGTTTTGTACGTATTGTTACGTTGCAAAAAGAATATACATGGATAAACCAATTTGAAATTAATTTTAAAATAAATGAATAAATAGCTCATTCTAAACCCAATGATAGATGTATGTAGGTATGTATACATGACATTGTTAATCAGACTAGTAGCTAGTAGTCTTCTATCTAGCTTCTGTTAGGCACAAACATAGGCATTTTCAATTTATACATTGCCAATCAACAGTGCTTCCTACACGAATACGAAATTTGACGAAAATTAAATGCAATTGTGAATTGTATTGTATATTATGCAAAATGTGGATATTCTCTCTAAAAAGTAGGAAAAACTGTTCTCGAAAAACTACCATTTAAAATACTATATAACAGATAAATGATAAATTTTTACTTTCGGTAGAAGATAGGTTTTCGTTTCTAAAGTTAGAGAGGCCTGTTAAGGGAAAAAGGAAAAAATACATCTCCTAACCAAACAAAGGGAACTCCAGTATTTTGGCCACGAAATAAAGAAACTGAAAGTATCAACTCCTCGAATCTATAAGGAAAGATCGAAAGGAGGAGTAGCGCGGGAAGACAGAGGTTATCATGGTTATTAAACTTGAGATAATGGCTCAATCATCCAACAATGGAAATCTGCAGGAGAGTGATAAACAAAAAAACACTTGCATCGATGATTTTCAACTTCCGGAATGGAGTAGAGCCATAAGACTAAGATGTTAAGGAGGAAACTGTTTAAAGATGTCATTGCTTAATGTTACTCTATTTAGCTAGTGCACTGACTTGTAAGGCTTAAAGTATATCTAGGCTATACAAGTAGAAGAACATACAATTGTTTTTCCTGACGATTTTTTATTTAATCCAACATTTTAACCGAACGGATCGTGGTAGACGAGCCTTAGGATAGGTTAGATAACATTTGTACGTTTGCACTTGAACTTTTTGTAGCAGGGACTCGATCTGCATCCTTTGGAGTGGCTTAGAAGAAAGTAAACAGCATTGTTCCGTACAGTTTTGCACAACACCATTCCCAACTAAAAACCCGATGGCTATGATACATACGCACTTTTTTTTTGTTGGAGAAGACCTCACGAAAATGGTAAATAATAACGCAGTCATCTTTCCCGCCGAGGGTGCGACAATTCTCGAAACAGCAGATACACTTTCGTGTATCTCTAATTCGTCATACGCCCTGACAGTCTATCAGTGTAAGGTAAAGAGATTAAATTGACAATGCTTCAGCCGAGAGGATATTCGTATCCCAGTCCCCAGGTTCGAGACGGAGAAAAAGACCGAGCTGTCGCGGATGCCAGAAAACTTGGTCTTCACAACTGGAAGCAGCGTGCCCGGGATCGCAGCGGATGGAAGGCAACGATGTATCAGGCAGGGACTCTACAAGGGTCGGGAGCCCTTTAAGTAAGTAGGGCACTTTTTTTTTTAAGTTTTCTCTATTTCGCGCACATAACTTTGGAGTTTTCTTTAGCTTTTGTGGGTGCCGTGGCTTAGTGATTATTGCGTTGGACTACTGTACATGGGGTTCTAAGTTCCAATTCAGAAAAGCCCCAGCAAAGTCGTTTTTTTACGGCCCGCCCTATTGCGAACGCCTAATAAACATCCAAGAGTATAAATGTCTTCAGAAAGCTTGTCAAAAAACCCCTCTGCCTTTGAATAGGGCGTAAAATTGTTGAACCTAGAGAAGGGTACAACGTACAGCACGCAGAGTTGTGGGAATCTAGACCTTGGCCCTTTATAGGCTACTTATAATGAGATCTCTAAAGGAAAGGGAAGAACTGGAATTTCGTAAAGACGGGATAAAATCAGTTTCACGAATCGACATCATGGAATCTTAAAATTTGTCACCTAGTACGTGCATAGAAAAGAGTAGTCTAGAAAATTACTATATGACGACACCAAGAGGTCATGACTACTATATGGCACGCATTACAAACTACTTGGCGAATCCCTATTCGCAGAAAAATATATCGCTACGCAGATAGTTTGTATTTATTCTGACTATTTTCTATTTCTCAAAAAAAAAACAGGAAAACAGAAAAGTGTTGATGAAACAAAACAATAACATGGATGTTTTTATAACGAACCAACATTTAAGTCTACATAACAACATGTTGCTATAAAGTCAAGCGAATGGTACAAATATTTATTCTGAGTGTGAAGTCTTATACTCTTTGGCTCAAAATGGATTGTAACAAATAAGAGAAACTGCCAAATGAACTGACCCCAGTTCAGTAGTCTAACATGAGCAAAAAATTAACTAATACATAATCTTCCAATACACCCACCACAAATAATAAACAAAACAAAAAATTAAAATTAAGAAAAATTGTACTAACATTTGAACAACTTACCGGACTGAAAAAGTTAACCCCCTTCAGCCGCTCTGGATCCGGCGTGTGTTTTAGCCCTCCAATGCACCTCGGCCGGTGGACTCCTCTCAAAGAACTTCCGCCTCTGCCACGGCCTCGACCTCTGCCCCGACCTCGGCCTCTCCCTCGTCCACGACCTCGGGACGGTGTTCTTGGTGAATTTAGTTCTTCTACAAATTAAAAAAAAAAAAAGGAGAAAAATTCAATTTATGCATCTATTGATTAAGTGGTCACTACTTACCACTAGAACCATCTAGCGATCCCATACGCCTTCTATCCTCAGTCTTGGGAGTCATAAACAATTCATCTGAAAATGGTATACCACAAACCCCTGGTGACTTTTCTTCATCTGGAATTCCTGAAGTGTCATCCGTTCCTCTGCCCATCTGCTGTTTGTGTCCCATCATCATCATGGCAGCCTGGTTGTCCAGATGTTGATTTGAAGTTGACGAAATCGAAGAAGACGACGATGATGATCCAACCATATAGACATTATGATTCGGTGGTTGATCTTGAGATGATTGCGACGACGACAAGGAGGACTGTTTATTGAGTTTAACCCATGGCTGGCTGCGATCATTGAATGAATTCTCGCGAGACATTCTGATCATTCCCGGAGTGGCACTCCGTCGTACATTTCGATACGGTGTCCGTGTACGATTCTCATTCAGTGAATTGTCGTCCATTTGTTCCACTCCAACCAAATCGATGGCTAATCGCTTTCGCAAGAGCAGAACACGCTTTGCTTTTGCTGCCTTATCAGACTCTGCTTCTTCAGCTACGATGGGGGTCGGAGGTTTTTCTGTTTTCCGCGGTCTGCCAGGCTTCCGTTTGACTGGAGGTGCCACCACAGGCACTTCAGGTACTGTACACACCATAGCTGCAGCGGCTTGTTCCACTGCAGCGGGTTCCATTGAAATGGGAGGAGAACCCACCGGAATGGCTAGAGGATCAGCGGTTAGTTTCTTAGGCATCCGAATGTGATTGTTGGCCGGGACATCGATGTGATTCAGTGTTGGTGGGAAGGTTTTATTCGCGAGAGGAGGTGTCATCGGAACCGATTTGTTCTGATTTTCTGCATAGCTCAGCAGCTTAGGCATTTTATGGCCATCGTGAGAGTAGACTTCGCTTACTGTGGCATGCCTTTTCAGGTTGTTAACTCGCACTTGCAATTCTTCCTTGTTATTGTTAATCGAGTGAATAGGCTTAGACAAGTGATTAGTCGTGTGATTTTGGGTTGGTAGGCGATGATTCTCCTTTGGTACACCTGCCGCCACTGATACTGGCGCGCCCATGACTGCCGGAGTTGTTACAGGCGTCGTTTCTGTCACCGGTGCTGTTAATGTCGTTGTTACCGCTGCTTGCACCGGCAGTTTAACTGCGGAAGACGGTGCTGTTACAATTCCCCGCGTGTCCACTGGCACCTTATCTGTTTCGTCAAACGATGATCGACTACCTTCAGGCGAGTCAAGGATCTCTATAGATTCCATGATCGGTGCTGTGGGTGCAAAGTTTCGCTCATATTGACCGTTGGGTATTGTTTCGATTTGCGCTGTCGGTGGTACCGTCGTCGTTACTTGCGTTACTACAGCATTTGGAGAGGATGGATGAAAAGGCTGTTGTTTCCTTATGACAACATCCTTTCGCTGTAGACGCTCCATCAACAAATTGACCGATTCTTGTTGTTTAGCAACGACGCTGGCCATATTTTCTGACTTTTGGTCGTCAAAAAAATGCGTTGGCGACGAACCGGGTGAGGGGGACGATGTCAAATCAACGGTTTCGATGATTTGACTAACTTTCGCAACCGGAATGCTTGGCGGGAATTTTAAATTCATATTCACATTGTTGAATGTCTGCGGATCGTGATTTAGCAGGGTCTTGTCTATTTCCATATCTGACGAGTTTTTGCGTTCCCCATCGGTTGTGGCGTCAACATTGCTGGTGGGTGAGGATACCGACGATGACCGTGATGTCGAGTTGTGGTTCTGCAGAATTACTTTCGGCAGCACAGTCTCTACGTCGTTCATGTATTGATTCATCATTTCGTTTACTTGACGGTTCTCCAAAACTACGGCTACTGATGATGAATTATCTTCGCTTGCGTTGACTTCGTTTTCTTTTGGTTTTTCTTCGGCGACTGCGTCGGCTGGAATTGCTTTGATTTTTAGTTTTGGAGATGATAAGTTTTTTATCGTCAACTTGGGGACGATTTTGTGTTGCTGCTCTTCGCTGGTCTCTGTGGAATCAGTCGTCTGAGTATCTGAAACCACTGTGAGCTTCAGGTGCTCTCCACTGTTCTCCGAAGTGCGAATAGTAAATTTAGGAATTTTCTCTTGCACATCATCTGTACCAGCACCGCTTAGACTGCTGCTACTGGTGCTACTGTTCGTCTTGATTGTCAGCTTTGGAACGATCTGCTTTTCGGACGCTTCACTCTCGGCCGATGGCAGAATAGGTTTAATCGTCAGCTTGGGAATCTTCTCTGGTTTAGGCACTTTATCAGAATCCGCCGTGTGGTCTTCCTGGCGCGATATCATTAACTTGGGAACACGATCTGCTGACTGTTCGACCACTGTACAGATGGAACTTGTCTCATTCACTGAAATCGTCAGTTTCGGAACCGATTGGGTAGAAGTTGCTGACGACGTAGAAGTACTAAAGCTAGACGAAGCCGATGAGCAATTGTTCTCTTGCACAGTCTTGATCGTGAAGCTATCGTTGCTGTTACTAGAAGTTTTTATAGTAATTTTTGGAATTTTCTCCACTGGCTCCGAGTCGTGTATTTCCAGAGACTTGGTCTTGATCGTCATCTTCGGAATTGATTGACTTTTCGGTGAATCATTGTGCTGGATGATTACAGCATGCTCTTGACTAGTTTTGATAGTCAACTTGGGCACCTTTGCCTCTTCTTCTTGGCTTTCCGAACGCTCTTCGGCCGGTTTTGGAATACTTTTGATGGTGATTTTTGGAACTGTTGGCGAGCCAGTGCTATTGGACGCCGATGTCGAACCAACGAAATTACACTGCGACGGGGAAATAGTCGATATCAGTGCCTCGCTGCTGCCATCTATGGTGGTCTTTATCGTCAGCTTTGGCAGCGGTGGTTGCAATTCTGTACCCGAAGGCGGAGATGGCGAAGAGCACGACGATGTTGAAGATGACGATGAGGACAACTCTACGTAGT